>NW_026469318.1:0-33081 GCF_026875155.1 Cherax quadricarinatus
TCCCAATGAGTTGATCTATGTGAGGGCCCCTGGACAAGCAAATAGATTACGTACACACAAGTGAAAAGGGTAAGAGAAGTAAAAATAAGAAAAAAGAACCCCAAAAGAGAAATAATATTTAAGCTGCAAGGAAAAAAGATAACCCCCAGGGGGGTTTCCCCATAAGATAAATGGAATAAGATTAGGAAAAAGGAATCCCACTTAAATGTATTATTTACTCTCTGGTTTTTAACATAAAGATAAAAAATGAAACCCCAGAAATAAAAAATTATACAGGTAGGACAAAATAAATTTTGAAAAGTCAAAGTCACTTGTGGATGGTCCTAAGACAAGTAAAAAAATTTAAACAAAACAAACACCAGCCCGTGAACTGTTTTAAGGGGCTTAAAGGGGGCATGTCAGGAGGAACCTGGTAAATCATTAGCCCCTCTCTTCAATGTCCAATCTACTATACAGGACCTTAAATTCCAATTTTAATTGACCAAAAAGCTTTTTTGTGTTGTGACAGGCCCCACGGCAAACACCAGACAAAAATCTCTACGACTTTCCCCCGTGTCCGAAAAACCCTTTAAAAAATTTTCAAGTAGTAAAAGGGCCCTAAATCTGGAACACCCTACCTGAAAACTCAGAACTGCGACACATTCACCCTTAAAAACACGTTAGAAAACATCTTACCCCCTGACCCCCCACCATCAACTAAACAAAAAAACCACCTGGTGGCCACCTTCACTCACTCACTCACCCATTTGACTTAAGCACAGAATTACGATCCTAATTTTTAAAAATAATGATTCCCAACTAGTCGTAAGTTTGCCCGTGATACTCCAATCCAGTATTGTGCCAAAACAAAACATTCACTTGCTAAACTCACAAAAATAGTTTTGTCACTTGTATTTAGTCACTATATATATCAACTTACTCCCCAATTTGTTATAATTTAGGGTTAATAATTAATCAAGTTTCCCCCCCAAATGCCCAGCATGCCAGGTGTTCTAGTGGCCCCCTCTGTAATTAGTATTTTACTACATATAAAACCCCACAATAACCAAAAATGTAAACCCAGCATTGTAATCCTTATAGAGAATAAACTTTGATTTGATTTGATTTGATACGATATTTCGTTGCAAGTGCGCATTGTACCGAAAAAGTCAAAAAAAAAAAAAGTGTACCCATTTTACAAGGGGGAGATTAAAATCATTACCTGGAGGGTGTTTGGGGGTCAACACCCCCCTGACTGGTCCCTGACAGGGATTGCTTCAGAATTTTACGTGGACCCTTTAGTTAACGATGCTTCGGATAGCGATGAAATCGGATACCGCTGCGTTTTTGTGTCAAAATATTGGCTCGGCTCATGATGAAAAACTCAGTTAAGGACATTTATCTCGAACGTGTCTGTGCGGCCTGAGCCCATGTAAAGCCAGTGTGCCATTGTTTACAAGCCAGGGAGGACGATTCCACATGTACATGCGATATACAGTGGACCCTCAAGTTTCGAACTTAATCCGTTCCAGGAGCTAGTTCTAAAGTCAAAATGTTCGAAAGACAAACCAATATTTCCCATAAGAAATAATGGAAATACAATTCATCTGTTTCAGAAACCCAAAAATATTTACAAAAAAATACATTTTATATAGATTACATTATAGTTTTAGATACACACAACAAACATACATAATACAATTAGCAATAGATAAATAAACATTAAATAAACATATAAAATAACATTTTTACTGACCTTTATTGAAGATTGTTGATGGCATCTGGAAGATAGAAAGGAGTGAGGGAGCACTTATTGTTTGGAAGGGGAACCCCCTTCCATAAAGACTTTAGGTAACAAGTCCTTAACCCTTTCAGGGTCAACAGGTTCTCTCCCAGACTTGTTCTCAGGGTCGAAAATTTTTCGAAAAAAAAAAAAAAAATTATTTTTTCCTTATGAAATGATAGAGCATAGTTTTGTGGATGTTATAGGAAAAAAAAAATGCTGAAGGGAGCATGGGGTTGTGTAAAGAAGCTAGCTGGCTGGCTGGCAGGGAGGCAGCCTGGCAGGTAGGGAGGCTGACTGGCAGGCAGGGAGGTTGGCTGGCGGGCAAGGCCTGGCTGACGGGGAGGGGAGGGGGGGGAAGGGAGGGGGGGAGGGGAGGGAGGGAGGGAGGGAGGGGGGGAGGGGGGGAAAGGGGAGGGAGGGAGGGAGGGAGGGAGGGGGGGAGGGAGGAAGGGAGGGGAGGGGGGGAGGGGGGGGAAAGGGAAAGGAGGGAGGGAGGGGGGGAGGGAAAGGGGAGGAGGGAAGGGGGGAGGGAGGGAGGGAGGGGGAGGGAGGGGAGGGAGGGGGGGAGGGGGGGGAGGGAGGGGGGGGGAGGGAGGGAGGAGGAGGGGAGGGAGGCTGACAGGCTGGTTGGCTGGCCGGGGCGGGCTGGCTGGCGGGCAGGCTGGCGGGCTGGCTGGAAGCTGGCTGGAGGCTGGCTGCTGGCTGGGAGGCTGGCTGGCTGGCAGGGAGGCTGGCTGGCTGGCAGGGAGGCTGGCTGGCTGGCAGGGAGGCTGGCTGCAGGGAGATGGCGGGAGGGGGGCTGGCTGGCTGCAGGGGGCTGGCTGGCTGGCAGGGAGGCTGGCTGGCTGGCAGGGAGGCTGGCTGGCAGGGAGGATGGCTGGCAGGGAGGCTGGCTGGCTGGCGGGGAGGCTGGCGGGCGGGCCCGGGAGGCTGGCTGCGGGGCAGGGAGGCTGGCTGGCAGGGAGGATGGCTGGCAGGGAGGCTGGCTGGCTGGCAGGGAGGCTGGCTGGCTGGCAGGGAGGCTGGCTGGCTGGCAGGGAGGCTGGCTGGCAGGGAGGATGGCTGGCAGGGAGGCTGGCTGGCTGGCAGGGAGGCTGGCTGGCTGGCAGGGAGGCTGGCTGGCAGGGAGGCTGGCTGGCAGGGAGGCTGGCTGGCAGGGAGGATGGCTGGCAGGGAGGCTGGCTGGCAGGGAGGCTGGCTGGCAGGGAGGCTGGCTGGCAGGGAGGATGGCTGGCAGGGAGGCTGGCTGGCAGGGAGGCTGGCTGGCAGGGAGGCTGGCTGGCAGGGAGGCTGGCTGGCAGGGAGGATGGCTGGCAGGGAGGCTGGCTGCAGGGGGATGGCGGGCAGGGAGGCTGGCTGGCAGGGAGGATGGCTGGCAGGGAGGCTGGCTGGCAGGGAGGCTGGCTGGCAGGGAGGCTGGCTGGCAGGGAGGATGGCTGGCAGGGAGGCTGGCTGGCAGGGAGGCTGGCGGGCAGGGAGGATGGCTGGCGGGAGGATGGCTGGCAGGGAGGCTGGCGGGCAGGAGGATGGCTGGCAGGGAGGCTGGCTGGCAGGGAGGCTGGCTGGCAGGGAGGCTGGCTGGAAGGGAGGCTGGCTGGCAGGGAGGCTGGCTGGCAGGGAGGATGGCTGGCAGGGAGGCTGGCTGGCAGGGAGGCTGGCTGGCAGGGAGGCTGGCTGGCAGGGAGGCTGGCTGGCAGGGAGGCTGGCTGGCACTGTCTTATCACTCCACTAATGAGATGAGGGTACACTGCCTTGGCTTTATTCACTTTCACTTTACACATAAACATGTCTGTCTGTCTGTCTCTGTCTCTGTCTCAGAGCCACTAGTGAACCAACACGTAGTACACACGACGCAGTTGTCACCGTGTCACATCTGAGTCCTGATACGTATTACTTGACAGTCTGGATTTTTTGGGTTATCCTAGGTAATTTACACTTCATAATTGTATTTATGTGTACCTGTGAGACACAGACAGATAGCCAGCCAGATAGTCAGCCAGCCAGGTAGCCAGCCAGCCAGATAGCCAGCCACCCAGCCAGCCACCCAGCCAGCCAGATAGCCAGCCTGCCAGATAGCCACCACCATCTACCACTACCATCCACCACCATCTGTGCCAGCAATCTTATAAGAAACATCCCTCTAGCACTTGGAACCAATCTTGGGGAGAAAATAGTATATATTGAGTCAAAAAAGGAGAATTAGTGTGCAATACCTAGCAGAGTTTTCTCCCAGAGGGGAACTATAGGCCTAGTGTGCCGTATGCAAAATAATAATAACAGAACTTTTATTTGTCAGAGGAAAGAAAGTCACCCTGATAATATTGTGTATACCACAGTGGCACTGTAGTATCAAGATAATAAGTACTAAGGTGTATTTTGTAACTGGAGTGATAGGCTTAAAGAGGCAAGTGCCAGCAGTCGCCAGGAACCTACTACACAGGTCAGCTGTTTTAATAATCTTCCTAGCCTGCTAGTGTACCTCGCTTATAATCTAGCGATACCAGTGGGGAAAATTTTTTCCTTTTAAAATACGATAAGGTGCAAAATCTGGAAGAAATACAAATAATGTACAGTTTTGCAGAAATACAGTGGACTCTCGGTTATCGACCGTAATCCGTTCCAGAAGGTCGGCTGATAACCGAAATGGCCGAAAACCGAATTAATATTTCCCATAAGAATTAATGGAAATACAATTAATCCGTTCCAGACAAAAATACTCACAAAAAATAATTTTTTTAACAATTATTTAAGTTTTACATGCCTTTATTGAAGGCTAATGCTGGCTTCTGGAAGATAGGGAAGAGGAAAGAGGAAGGAGTTAGTGTTTGGAAGGGGAATCCCCCTCCATAAGACTTTAAGGTAGCAAAGCCTTCTTGGGGTTACTTCCCTTCTTTGTTCTTTAAATTTTTTCTACTAGGACCAGCTGGAATCACTGGCCCCCTGCCTCAAAACAAATCGTAATAGGGGTCTTTTTCTGGCATCTCTCTAAGATTTCCCTAAAGTGGGACGGGTTTCGTCACAAACATTTGCATATGGCTTTTTTCGTTTGGGTCGGGGTGGTTTTCTCTAAAAAATTTTCACCCTGCCCACATTGACACACCTCTTTAATCGTCATTTTTGCTACAGACATTCTTTCTAACCTTAAAATTTGTATCAAAATTATTTTTAAAGGTGAAGTATTTTTTGTAGGAAGTCAGTGTGGGACAAGGTGGAAAGTAACGTTGAGTTTCCCCCCCCCCCCCGGGCTCATACCAGTATATTACAATACACAAATATTATTACCAGTTCACCGATTAAAAATCTTTGTAACAACTCCCTTTAGTTTCCACAAAAACAAAGGGGAGGTAATGAATAATCTGCCAAAAAATTGTAAAAAAATACATATGAAGGGGGCGGTTACTGCACCGTCCCATTTTCCAGTTTTCTCTAACACTGCATCAAAGAAAAGTAATGTTTACTTCCTCCCTTTTCTAAAATCAAAAACATTAAACATTGCATGTTTATAGTACATGTTTGTAACGTGCTTTTTTTAAATAATTTTGAAGAACAGATGGATTTGAAAATGTTTTAAAAACGAAAAATAAGACTTTAAGTCCCCAAAAAAGTGTTTATTAAATTAATCGCATAAATAAAACACTGCAGTTTATATGTAGTAATTGTCCTTAATAATTTTGAAAAAAATTCATAGATGGATTAATGAAAAAACCTATATTAAAGTAAAATAAGCATTAATGTGGGAAAGAGGGTTATTAAAAAACACACAGCATAAATAAATTTTTTGCATGTTTTTAAAACTAGTAATATGTTTTCTTACGTAATTTTGAAAAGAATAATAGAAATTAATAAAAAGTCTATATTAAATTTACATTAAAAATAATTAAGGGACCCCCCCCCCATACCGGGCGCCTGCAAACGGACAATCCCATACCCGGACGCTTTATCGCTAAAAAATTTTTCCTCGCATACCCCCCAAAAACCCCCCTCACGCCCCTTTGTCCAGGCGTCCCAAAAGGGGGCCTGAGCCCCGCTCACATGTTCCCCGGTGGCATTTTTTACCACCAGCCTCCCACGGTAACACCCAAACATACAACGGAACATTTCGTATTATTACATGTTTTTTGGGGATTTTTTTTTGGAAAAAAATGGACCATGGGGCCCCAAAAAGCTTCTATGCCAACCCTAAGCAATAAGGGTAAATTACTTGGAGATGAAGAAAAAGTCATTGAAATATGAAATGGGTGCGGTTCCCCACTGGCCAGGGGTTTAAAAAAAAACCCCAATCAACCATCGCACTTTTGGTGGTACGCTCGCTGACACCGCAGCTGCTGCTGCATGTCAGTGCGCTGCACTGTCAGCTGACCCCGAGTCACTGCGGCGTACCCCCGCATGCTCCCGGCTGTAGTCCGGCTGCTGCGTGCATCGCTGCCTGCTGTAGCTCGTCTCTGCTGCTGCTGCTGTAGCATCGTCTGCTGCTGCTGTAACATCGTCAGTTGCTGCTGTAGCATCGTCTGCTGCTGCTGTAGCATCGTCTGTTGCTGCTGTAGCATCGTCTGCTGCTGCTGTAGCATTGTCTGCTGCTGCTGTAGCATCGTCTGTTGCTGCTGTACCACCGTCAGCTGCTGCTGCTGCTGTAGCATCGTCTGCTGCTGCTGTAACATCGTCATTTGCTGCTGTAGCATCGTCTGCTGCTGCTGTAGCATCGTCTGTTGCTGTTTGTACCACCGTCACTGCTGCTGCTGCTGTAGCACCGTTGTTGGTGTGGCTTACTGAGAATCCCAAGAAACAATTAACCCCAGAGGATTTGCCACCCAGGATAGCCCAAAAAGTCAGTGTCATTCGAAGACTGTCTAACTTATTTCCATTGGGGTCCTTAATCTTGTCTCCAGGATGCAACCCACACCAGTCGACTAACACCCAGGTGAACAGGGAAAATGCCTGGAACTAGTGCTCATATTGGTGAATTTAGAGCCAGCAAAGGTTGGTTTGAGAGATTTAAGAATCGTAGTGACATACACAGTGTGATAGGACCTACAGTACTCAGGAGGAAAAGGCACTCCCAGGACACAGTGTCTCATCAGTCATTGCTGCATCTTCAATAAAGGTAAGTGTCATTTATTCTTCATTTAGTAGAGTAGTACATGCACAATATATATTGTGCATGTACTACTCTACTATTGTGCATGTATCCTTCTCTTTGTGTGTAGGAAAATGTATATTTCATGTGGTAAAAATTTTTTTTTCATACTTTTGGGTGTCTTGCACGGATTAATTTGATTTCCATTATTTCTTATGGGGAAAATTCATTCGCATACCGAACATTTCGCATAACAGCCAGCCCTCTTGCACGGATTAAGGTCGCTATGCGGGGGTCCACTGTATTATTAAATATACATCGCATATAAACATTGCATGTTTTCATATACAGTGGACCCCCGGTTAACGATATTTTTTCACTTCAGAAGTATGTTCAGGTGCCAGTACTGACCGAATTTGTTCCCATAAGGAATATTGTGAAGTAGATTAGTCCATTTCAGACCACCAAACATACACGTACAAACGCACTAAGCATTGGTCGCATTCGGAGGTGATCGTTATGCGGGGGTCCACTGTACTATGTAATGTGTTTCTTTGGGCCCATGGTTGCTTATTTTGCAGTTGTACTCAATCAATAACCACAAAAAACAATGGATTATAGCAAAATGTTTGGATGAATGAACAGAAGCTTCCTCACTCACCCAGAGACAAAGCCAAACTGACACGCAAGCGGCCCCAGCCGGCGGATGGATGCCTCCCAAATGGCCGAAAAACCGAATTGACGACTAATAACCAGGCGCCAAAAAACCAGCCGATAACCAATTGGCCGTTAACTGAACCAGCCGATAACCGGGGGTCCACTGTACGTTATCAGTGAAGATTTACAATAAGACCATTTGCACCCAGGAACCTTTCCACAGTGTTGCCGTAGCTAATAACCAGTAACAAGTGGGGTGGAGTGGACTATCATTAGAATTTTCTTCTTTCTTGAAATACTAGACATATACAATGGAAATTCATATAACCTGCAGTTAGCAGCGGTCGCAATACACACAACGAAAAGCAAATATTACTCCAGTAAAAGCAAATTTTCCTCCAATAATCTTCACTGGCTAACTATTGCGATAACACAGCTTTTGTTGTGGTGGAGACGGAAAAAAATCTAGAGATCAAAGTTGAGAACAACATCCAGTATTGAGCCCCTACTTAAACAAGATGGGTCCTACACAGATGACAGCAAGGAAATGAGAGAGCTACTCAAGTCCCAATATGACTCAGTTTTTAGCAAGCCGCTAACCAGACTGAGAGTCGAAGATCAAAATGAATTTTTTATGAGAGAGCCACAGAATTTGGTTAACACAAGCCTATCTGATATTATCCTGACACCAAATGACTTCGAAAAAGCGATAAATGACATGCCCATGAACTCTGCCCCAGGGCCAGACTCGTGGAACTCTGTGTTCACCAAGGACTGCAAGAAGTCTTTATCACGATCTTTTACCATCCTATGGAGAGGGAGCATGGACACGGGAGTTGTCCCACAGTTACTAAAGACAACAAACATAGCGTCAGTCCACAAAGGGGGCAGTAAAGCAATAGCAAAGAACTACAGACCGATAGCACTAACATTCCCCCTTCATAAAAATCTTTGAAAGGGTCCTAAAAAGCAAGATCGCCACCCATCTAGATACCTATCAATTACACAACCCAGGGCAACATGGGTTTAGAGCAGGTCGCTCCTGTCTGTCTCAGCTACTGGATCACTACGACAAGGTCCTAGATGCACTAGAAGACAAAAAGAATGTAGATATAATATATACAGACTTTGCAAAAGCCTTCGACAAGTGTGACCATGGTGTAATAGCGCACAAAATGCGTGCCAAAGGAATAACAGGAAAAGTTGGTAGATGGATCTAGAATTTCCTCACAAACAGAACGCAAAAAGTAGTAGTCAACAGAGTAAAGTCTGAGACGGCTACAGTGAAAAGCTCTGTTCCACAAGGCACAGTATTCACTTCCATCTTGTTTCTCATCCTCATATCTGACATAGACAAGGATGTCAGCCACAGCACCATGTCGTCCTTTGCAGATGACACCCGAATCTGCATGACAGTGTCTTCCATTGCAGACTCTGCAAGGCTCCAGGCAGACATCAACCAAATCTTTCAATGGGCTGCAGAAAACAATATGAAGTTCAACGATGAGAAATTACAATTATTCCGATATGGTAAACATGAGGAAATTAAAAAGCTATCAGAGTACAAAACAAATTCCTTCCACAAAATAGAGCGAAAAACCAACGTCAAAAACCTGGGAGTGATCATGTCGGAGGATCTCACCTTCAAGGACCATAACATTGTATCAATCGCATCTGCTAGAAAAATGACAGGATTGATAACGAGAACCTTCAAAACTAGGGATGCCAAGCCCATGATGACACTTTTCAGGTCACTTGTTCTATCTAGGCTGGAATATTGCTGCACACTAACAGCACCTTTCAAGGCAGGTGAAATTGCTGACCTAGAAAATGTACAGAGAACCTTCACGGCGCGCATAACGGAGATAAAACACCTCAATTACTGGGAGCGCTTGAATTTCCAGAACCTGTACTCCCTGGAACACAGGTGGGAGATACATAATTATATTGTGGCATGCAAAGAGTACGTAACCTTTATTCGGCGCATGTACACACCCTCATTTACAGGCTATCTCCCCCAACCAGCACCAGGTTGTCAAAGAGTTGATATTGGGCCCGTCGTTCAACAAGTGACCAGGTTCTAGCCAATAAGAAGATGGTTTTGGCAATCGCATGAGTTTATGAGGGTACCACCCCACCGCTCTCCTGTCTGCCCTTGTCATTCCATTCTAGGCTTTTGGGGGGGGTTGAAAGCACGGTCCCGCTATCTTGTGGCTTCTATGTTCGCCTTGGCCTTACCGTGAGTGCACTATACTTATCACTGTACATTAGTGTACATATTGCCTGTTCTATATTGGTGAAGGATAATATAAATCTAAAAACTTTTTTCTGCTGTGTTTATTTTGCTCCCCATAACCCCGGGATAACAGGGCCATTTGAATCCTGGGTTGTAATAGGTTAGCCTAGTCCGAGAGCTGAGCTGGGACTTAGAGAAACGGTTGATCTTAGTGAAGCTCGTACAGGAACAATTTGTGCAGGCATGCTGTCTGGCATTGCAATAGCTTTGCCTACGCTTTACAAATTTTGGCGTGGCAGTTAACTATTGCAATTGTGGTGTGAATCTGTTGCACATCTCGCTACTACTTGTTCGGAGTGCTCATGCTTTCTCTCGCTACGTCAATCCTCTAGAACATTTTAGAATGTCGTGCATTGCTTTACAAATTTTGCGTGCATTTGTTTACAAGTCTGAATTCGTTTGGAAGAATTTTGCAGTCGTCTTTGCTTGTATGCTAATTCTCTTGCAATCGTACTGTGCATTGCTAATCGTGAGCCTGCAATTAACGTGTTTACCCGTTTTTGGGGAATTCTGCAATCGTACTGTGCATAGCGAAAATTACCACCTAGAAGAGTCAGACGTCTGGTGTCGCATATACTTTGGCATAACCAACCTAAATTGGGGGTCCCTCTACAGGTTTGTTGGAAAATTTTCTTTTTCCATTTCAATAAATACAAACGCACCATCTCAAGCTGCCAACTGCGTTTCACTGATTGCTGACAAAACTTATCGAAGAAGAGATGGCACATCAGACTCCTCTCTCCTCTACGGGAGCTAGGGCAAAAAACTACTTATGTTTACTCGCAGGAGGAAAGATGAACAACTACGGAGGCAAAATGGTCATTATAGTGCAGCTGGTTGTCTCAAGATGAATCATTGTCCGTTGGCACATGAGCTGGCCAAAAATCCATTCTTGAGCAAACTAGGGAACAGCGAGCATTCGCAAGGGAAGAATTTGATAGGGGAAAAGAAAAGGAGGCAGTTTCGCATTCTGTAAATAATTTTAGTTTACAGAAAGCAGTACAGATTGTTCGCCCGCTTCAATGAGCCGAACCTGAACAATATTTTCGAAAGGTCTTCGAAAATCAGGCTCAGCCTTCTTTGAGGTGGCCGGGAACAGCATTGGGGCATCGTTGGATTCATACAGCATTATTGGGTAAGGCACAGGATTACCGTCAGAATATAATTGACTCTTAATTTTCTGAATATCACAGTAGAGAAGACCACAGTGTTGGAGCATAACTGATATCCCAGCCAAATACAAAAAAATTTTTAGCTGTGGCAAACGACGCTTTGTCAATCCATAGTGGACTTTGTAGAGACAGCAAAACAAAGCTTTTACCAACTTGGTATAAAGCAAGTGGTGTCCTCTACCTTTGAGGAGCCTGGTTCAGCTTATCTGATGATAACCTGCTGGCGTCTGAGGGACCAGAGGTTTCGAGTCTTTCTGTCTGCAGAACATGACTAATTTAACCACTGCAATTTGGAGGCACCAGGTTGTGCTGATACCTTCGAAACATAACCGCTCCTTGTCCGAGCGGGGCTCCCGTCTCTCTCTCTTTGTCAACAGCCTTGCAAGAGCAGAAGAATCGTCAACCTTGAGCATGATGTGCCAGCCGGGAGGTAGAACGTCTACGTCAGCAACTAAGTCACCTGGTGAGCCACACTTCTCTACATATGGCCCACCTGGCGGAGAGGCAAACTACTCATGGTGCATCTCGACAACATTACCAGAGAGACACCAGCCAGACGACACATTTGGCAAGACATTCCGCAGGGAAGTAAAGGGCAAGTGCCTGTCGTCTGCTTCCCTGTAACAAAGTAGGTCATCTTCCGTCCCAACTGCCACTGCCCCCACAAAACCCCACCCCCCCATTGGGAAAATCTCTATATCATCCTAGTACATGGTCCCCTAGAGAAGTAGGGAAAAGGTATGGCCCCTATTATTGCAAAGAGTCTTATTCCCTTCAGTGAAAATTCGAAACAACAGAAAGTAAAAGCCCTTTAGAAGGATACTGGAGCATATCGCTTCACTTGAAGAAGAATAGATTAACCCCTTTCAGAGAACCACTTCCATGAATTCCTCTGTTTTAATTAGAAGCATTTGGAGGAGCTATATATTCTGTCCCTATGCATAAAATTTATGTACCGTTCAAATAGACACTGGTTACTTTGACTGTAGGTTTCTCAAACGGATTCCCCATGAAAAGATGCCCATGTGATTACTGGTATAACAATTACTACTGTTTAGTGCGTGTCCGAACCTATAATGAGTAATTCCTTCCGTCCTGTGTGGCCATAACACGGGTAACATCCGCAAGGGTTGTCTGGAGAGAATGATTGACCTATCCTTGGTCGACTCGCGATCTGCGGAATAGCCCCAACTTTGATTTATAGCACAACCGGCCGGAGACTTGTAAAACACGATGAAGCAGACCCCATCAAAGCCTTCCATCCCCAGGTTTGCAGTATAGCCAGATGTCTCTGTTATCCATCCCAGGGACTGTCCTTGTTCCGTTAGGAACAACGAAAGGACCCTACATTAAAACTTCTCTTTTCAGGCAGCCATGGGTACATCCATTTGGGTCATCCGGTCAAGTATAAGTTAAAAACAATTAATTGATCTGCACTGAACTGGTAAGAGATAGATTGCCGGCAATTGTAAGACAGGTTAGTGTTTCCAACCAAGTATAGACCTCAAATTTAAAAATATAGCTCATAATACTTCATTAGGAGGTTCAACTAGGATTACAAAACCTTGTATTGAATCACAAAAGAATTTTATTGCCAAAAATTACAGAAAGTTGTTAAGAATCACATAAGTGTTGCCGAGAATGTCAGCAAATTATGGGAAAACCAGATCAATCCATAAACCTGCAACTCTCCACCTTACCTCAGATGGAACCTGTTTGCAGATTATAATTATAGATTGTGTAGGTCCACTACCGTAGGTCAAAAAGTCTGGAAATCAATATTTTTTACGATTATGGATAAAGTAACCCCAGATATCCAGAAGCATTCCATTGCGCAGTATTAATACTAAAGCTATTCCCTCAAAGCTTTAACCAAATTTCATTTCTTTTTTTGCATTCCTAAAACTATCAAAGTGATCAAGTGTACTAAATTACTGCCGAAAGCATTTAGGGAAGTATTAACTAGGTTAGGGATATCCACAACTTATGCCCACTGCTATCATTATGGCTCAGTCCCAAGGCGCCTTGGAAATGATTCCATCAGACTTAAAAAACTATGATAACTTTTTGCATGCACTTTCCAACAGTAACTTTGTTGCTGAGTCTCAGTACGAGAGAACTGGAGCAAGAGTCTACAGGGAATAGTCTGTTTGAGCATGAATCTTTGGCACACTGTTCGAGTCCTCCTTTCGGGTGCTCAAGAAGGATGGATGGGAGAAGACGTAACTCAACACTCTACAACCTGGTCTTCAAGGTTGCAGGTTGGCACTTCCAGTTAGCCAAGGCTAACCTAAAGAACAGCTCAAAGTAAGATGAAACAGAGGAATGACAGAAGTGCAAAATTCCCGCTCCTTCCATCCAGTAGACCAAGGTGTTGTGCAGGAACCTATACCTGGCCTACACCATGAAAGCTAGAATTTTAACGGGACCTATGCAGATTGTAAGTAGATTATCTGATGTTAATTATGTGGTAGCTCCCATTGATAAGACCTCTAAAACTAAAATTTACCACATCCATCAATTAAAAACTTTTCATACACCAGATAAAGTCCCAGTAATGACTCTGACCTCTGCCACTGAGGCCCGACCTGATTCTTTGCACTTTATCTCTGAAATATTAAACTTTCAAATTCTGTCCTCCTAAAGGGGATCCTAGCCCTTTAATGGAGGGACTATCTGAACGCAAGCAACTAATTTAACTGAGCTTTCACAGTCATACCCTAATTTTTTTCGGAATGTGCTGGGAAAAAATGTACATTTGGTTATCATGATGTAGATGTGGGAAACTCTAACCAATTTAAAATCTCCCCCTACAGAGCTAATCCTGAAAAGCAAAGGTTACTTCAGCAGGGAAATAGAATTTTTTTTAAAGCATCGTTTAGTGGAGGAGTCATCTAGTCCATGGGCTTCACCGTGTATCCTTGTGAAGAAGGTGATGGAGGGTTTCGTATGTGTACAGACTACTGTAAGGTGATGAGGTCACAATTACAGATGCTTACCCTCTTCCTTGTCTGGATGATTGTAACTGCTTGTGGGTAAGGCTACTTTTATGTCCAAGTTAGATCTCCTTAAAGGTTACTAACAGGTACCCTTTTAAAGGATAAGGCGAAGGAAAAACTCTGCCTTCGTAATTCCAGGAGGTCATTATCAATACACAGTTACCCCCTTCGGAATGAAAAATTCCCCCTCTTCATTCCAGAAACTTATCCATCGGCTATTAAAGGGCTTGAAGGCACGGCAGGTACCTAATGATATTGTTGTGGGTCTATATTTGGGGATCAACCCCTACTTAGATTAAGGGCTCTTTTGAGCCCTTTTCGGGTTTTCCCTTTTACAGTTAATTTATCTAAACTTTTTGGCCAGGCCACTGTCACTTTTTTTGGCCATAAAGAGGTAGGGGGTAAATTTTGCCCCTAAACTTCTAAAGTTCTTGCTAAAAAGATTATCCAGTTCCAATTGGTTCTAAATTGGTGAAGGATAATATAAGTCTAAATTTTTTTCTGCTGTGTTTATTTTGCTCCCATTACCCCCGGGGATAACAGGTTTTGGCCCTGGGTTGTAATAATATAACCTGGAAAATCCTAGAGGGATATACCAAACTTGCAACGAAAATCACCAAACAAAGCAAAAGACTCGGCAGACATGAAAACACCCCCCAATAAAAAAGCGGGGGGGTGTCACTAGCACTTAAGAGACAATTCAATAAGTGTCAGGTGCCCGAGACTGTTCAACTGCCTCCCAGCATACATAAGGGGGATTACCAATAGACCCCTGGCTGTCTTCAAGCAGGCACTGGACAAACACCTAAAGTCAGTACCTGACCAGCCGGGCTGTGGCTCATACGTTGGATTGCATGCAGCCAGCAGTAACAGCCTGGTTAATCAGGCTCTGATCCACCAGGAGGCCTGGTCACAGACCGGGCCGCGGGGGCGTTGACCCCCGGAACTCTCTCCAGGTAAACTCCAGGTAAAAGCTAAATACAGTGATATATAAGCGCCAAAGCCATGAGGCAGTAAATAAGGGTTGAGGTCTTGACCGTTTGTCATAGTAGGAGCTGCCAGCAATCACCGGTTTTTCCAACACGCAAGTTATACTTTTGTATCAATCGAATCACATATTACTCGGTTAACCCTTTCAGGGTTTCGGCTGTACTAGTACGGCTTACGCACCAGTGTCCATGACGTACTAGTAAGCCTAAATTCTAGCGTCCTCAAATCTAGTGAGAGAAAGCTGGCAGGCCTACATATGAAAGAATGGGTCTATGTGGTCAGTGTGCATAGCATAAAAAAAATACTGCAGCACACAGTGCGTAATGAGAAAAAAAAAAACTTTGACCGTTTTTTTTTTGGAATAAAACAGTGATTTTGCACTGTATTTTCGTATGGTATTTATTGTTGTATTCTAGTTTCCTTGGTCTCATTTTATAGAATGGAAGACATATTAAAGAAATTGAAATGATTTTGACTGGTTTTACAATGAAAAGTACCTTGAAATTGAGCTCAAAGTAGCAGAAATGTTCGATTTTTACCAAAGTTCAAAAGTAAACAAATCATGCCAAGTATCCAATACACATCAACTGGTGAGTCTAATATTCTTTCGCAAGTGCGCCAATATTATTTATACCATTTTTTGCACTACTGCAGTAGTCTGCATAACAGTAAATCTTCTATTTTCTGTGAGAATAAAAATTCAAGGTGGAAAGCAAAAGAATGTAAGAGGGGCCTTGGGACGTGACTAATGAACAGAGGAAATGTCATTTTAGTGCCAGGAATGTCTTTCTTGTTTATTCTGGACCCTATTCGGAAATTGGCATCTTTTGAAATTTGTGTGAAATTGGCAAAATTGCTAAATTCTGACCACTGTACTGGATAGTTGAAATTGGTAAATGGGTGGTTTCTTGCACTCAATCGATAGAAAAAATGGAGTTCTAGCGAAATATTCATGTTTTTTGTCGACTAGTACAGTGGAATTGGCCAAAAATAGGGCTCAAAGTGGGCAAAATCGCCGATACGAAAATATCGCCATGACCACTAACTTTGCGAGAGCATAATTCCCTAAGTTTTCCATCAAATTTCATACTTTTGGTGTCATTATGATCGGGAAAAGATGCTCTATCTTTTCATAAGAAACAAATTTTTTTTTTTTTTTTTGAAATTTGGCCGACCCTGAGAACGAGTCTCGGAGAGGGCCTGTCGACCCTCAAAGGGTTAAATAATTTTCCAGTAGTTCCTTCATGTGTTAGTACACAATCACCGACCGGATATGTGTAAATAAGTGACCGACCAGATTTGACTGGTTCCGAACCTTTGACCGGTTTCAAACGGATTCGTTAGACAATAAGGTATCCTCTGACCGGACTATAAACAGACAGGGTCTTAGGTGCCCTTATCAAACACCCAAACAGTAACTACTAAAGCAGTCACTATATAAAAAGGTCAAGAGAGGCCTGAGCTTGCTACCATCTGCAGCTCATAAGACTGCCATCCCCACGAGCCCCTTTGAGGCGGGGTAGATGGCAGACCAGAGGCCTAGCTTCTCCCTACGAGCCCCGTGAGGGCGGGGAATGTGGCTAGGCCTGGGGACACTTGGTCCCAAAGATGAGGAGGTACTGTACCTCCTCCCATGGAAGACTTAAGTCTCGAGACACTCCCCAGATAGGGAGCCAAGGCTGGGTCACCACTACTTGGAAAAGACCCGGGCCGGGAGAATACCGGCAAATAAAAAAAAAAAAAAAAAAAAAGCAGTCACTACTAAAGCAGTAAGCTTGTCCAAATATACAAGTACAAATACAAATAGATATAACACAAATAGTCAGATCTTACTTTAAGTAAAATATAAAGGAGGTTATTAGTAGAATACAGTAAAACAATCATTAAAATCACATTATGAAATCCTGTGTAGTCTGCAGCCAAACAAACAAGCGGGCTTCCACATGGATTATATGCAGCCTTTGTGGGAATTGGGCTCATGCCCCCTGTGCAGATATCCAAGAATTAACTACAAGAGGTATTAAAGCAGGGAAGTGTTTTTGGGTATGCCCAAATGAGATCAATCTGTGGAATAAAGTCACATTGGTATTAAAAGAGGATATCATCAAAGTGGCCTTCATAGAAAACCTGAAAGCATTCTATAACAGATGGGAAAATGAAAAGTCTGGGCTGGATGGTGCTATCGCCCTTGGTGTGGATGATGTCCTGGCTGACAGTAACTGTATGATTGGAGATGCTGGCCAGGTAGTCAGGAACTGTAAGGCTGGAGATGCTGTCCTGGCCGACAGTAACTGTAGAACAGGGGATGCTGGCCAGGTAGACAGGAACTGTAAGGCTGGAGATGCTGTCTGGGTAGACAGTAACTGTAAGGCTGGAGGTGCTGTCCTGGTAGACAGTAACTGCATGCATGGACGAATGCATATTAGTGGCCTCGAGGGAGACAGGAGCTGTAGTGGAGAAACAAGTGTAGTTAAGGACAAGATGAAACCAATATTACAAACTAGCAATACCACAGGAGGCAGCAAACAAGAGGATTCCACTAGAAATAGTGAAGGTAAATTACCAGAAATAACTGGTGAGAGCTCCATTGTTAGTACTAGTGAAGATAGAAATGAGACAGGAAAACATGCACCAGCAGGGAATACAGTCACAAAAATCCAAGGCAAACAGAAACCAAGCCTGTGCAAATATTATGCACTTGGTATCTGCAGGCATGGAAAATCTGGAAAAACAGATGGGACGTGCAACTTTGACCACCCTAGAAAATGCCGTGCCCATATGACAACAGGGAAAATGCAACCTCCATTCCTGTAAGCTTTTTCACCCTGAAATGTGTCACTCTTTAGTACAGGAAAGACAGTGCTATAACTTATATTGCCAGGCACACAAAGCACCCAGATACAAAACACCCAGACCATGGGAAAACCAGGGTAGCCACAGCCACTCAAGAGAGAGAGAGAAATGGCAAGAAATGGCAGAAATTGTACACCAAATCCAATCATTTCTGGGGTGGAATCACAGATGGCCTCCACTCCAAACCAACAAACATAGATATTAGTGCCGGAAAAAAAGTCCCCCCCCCAAGTACCACCAATACCACCAAACCAATGATATTCTTCTTTGCAAATATACAGGGTCTAAAGCAAGTAACAAACAACAAAAAACCTTTCATCCGTGGACTGCTTGCAGAGGCAAATGCAATGTTTGCAGCTTTCACAGAGACCCACATAAATGATCACTTGGACAACGAAATATGGATCCCGGGTTACAACCTGTACAGATGCGACAGAGTGAACAGGCAAAAGGGAGGGGTTGGCCTGTATATAGCAGTCACTTATTTGCTCAGAACTGCTAAATGCCTCAAATGATGTAATTGAAGTTTTAGCAGTAAAGATCGAGAACCAAAATCTGGTCAGTGTGGTAGTTTACAAGCCTCCTGATGCAACGTCCCAACAATTCAAGGAACAGCTGTTGAAAATTGACCACTGTCTGGAAAATCTTCCAGCTCCTGCTCCCAACATCTTGCTCCTGGGGGATTTCAACTTAAGGCACCTAAAATGAAGGAATATAGCAAATAATGTTGTTGCAGTGGTAACACCAGGAGGCAGCTCTGACGAGAACTCACACACACGAGCTTTTGAATCTCTGTGCAAAATTCACCTTAAACCAGCAAATAATAGAACCTACTAGATTGGAGAATACACTGAACCTCATCTTCACTAACAATGATGATATGATACGAAATGTCACCATATCAAAAACTATATACTCAGATCACAACATAATCGAGGTTCAGACATGTATGCGCGGAGCCCCAGACAGACAAAATGTGATCAGTCACAAGGGAGCCTTCACCAAATTCATCTTCAATAGCAAGAACATAAAGTGGGACCAAGTAAACCAAGTCCTAAATGAAATAAGCTGAGAAGATTACCTAAGCACCACAGACCCGAACTTATGCCTAGAACAGATTAACTCTGTGGCACTCAATGTATGCTCAAGGCATATTCCATTAAGAAAAAGGAGGAGTAGATGTAAAATAGAAAGAGACAGGCACTCCCTTTACAGGCAAAGGAAAAGAATAACAGAGTGGCTAAAAGAGGCCAGTGAAGCAATAGCAAAGAACTACAGACCGACAGCATTAACATCACATATCATAAAAATCTTTGAAAGGGTCCTAAGAAGCAAGATTGCCACCCATCTAGACCCATCAGTTACACAACCCAGAGCAGCATTGCTTTAGAGCAGGTCGCTCCTGTCTGTCCAAACTACTGGATCACTACAACAAGGTCCTGGATGCACTACAAGACAAAAAAAATGCAGATGTAATATATACAGACTTTGCAAAAGCCTTCAACAAGTGTGACCATGGTGTAATAGCACACAAAATGCGTGCCAAAGGAATAACAGGAAAAGTTGGTAGATGGATCTATAATTTCTTGACAAATAGAACACAAAGAGTAGTAGTCAACAGAGTAAAGTCTGGGGAGGCTATGGTGAAAAGCTTTGTTCCGCAAGGCACAGTACTTATTCCCATCTTGTTCCTCATCATCATATCAGACATAGACAGGGATATAAGCCAAAGTGCCATGTCTTCCTTTGCAGATGACACCCGAATCTGCATAACAGTTTCTTCCATTGAAGACACTGCAAGGCTCCAGGCAGACATCAACCAAATCTTTCAATGTGAAATTGTCCAAATTACCGATTTCTGACCACTTTATTCGGTAGCTGAAGTAGGTAAATGAGCAGTTTCTTGTACTCAATCAACAGAATAGAAGGAATACTAGCAAAACAGCTATGAGTTTGGTAGACTGGAATGATGGAATGGGCCAAAAATAGGGCGTAAAATGGATGAAATTGCCGATGCATAAATACAGTGGTTCCCCGCCTAACGTTGGCATCACATAACATTAAATCCGCCTAGCGATACATTTTATCGCTAAAATTTTGCCTCGCCTAGTGCTAAAAAATTCACTCAACACGATTCGTCCGAGACGAGCCAGCCTCACTTGTTCCGCCGGTGGCATTGTTTACAAGCCAGCCTCCTCGGTAACATCCAAGCATACAATCGGAACATTTCATATTATTACAGCGTTTTTAGTGATTTCACCTGCAAAATAAGTGACCTTGGGCCCCAAGAAAGCTTCTAGTGCCAACCCTACAGGAATAAGGGTGAGAATTACTATGGATATGAAGAAAGAGATCATTGCTAAGTATGAAAGTGGAGTGCGTGTCTCCGAGCTGGCCAGGTTGTATAGTAAACCCCAATCAACCATCGCTACTATTGTGTCCAAGAAAACGGCAATCAAGGAAGCTGTTCTTGCCAAAGGTGCAACTTTGTTTTCAAAACTGAGATCGCAAGTGATAGAAGATGTTGAGAGACTGTTATTGGTGTGGATAAATGAAAAACAGATAGCATGAGATAGCATTCTCAAGCGATCATTTAAATGAAAAGGCTAGAAGTTTGCATGAGGATTTAATTAGATAAATGCCTGCAACAGTGATGATGTGAGTGAATTTAAGGCCAGCAAAGGTTGGTTTGAAAGATTTAAGAAGCGTTTGTGGCATACATAGTGTGATAAGGCATGGAGAGGCTGCCAGTTCGGACCACAAAGCAGCTGAAAAATATGTGCATGAATTCAAGGAGTACATAGACAGTGAAGGACTGAAACCTGAACAAAATGTTTTAAAATTGTGACGAAACAGGCCTGTTTTGGAAGAAAATGCCAAGCAGGACCTACATTACTCAGGAGGGAAAAGGCACTCCCAGGACACAACCTATGAAAGATACGCTTACCCCTGTTAATGTGTGCCAATGCTAGTGGTGATTGCAAAGTGAAGCCTTTATTGGTGTATCACTCTGAAACTCCCAGAGCGTTCAGGCAAATAATATCCTCAAGGCTTAATTTGTGTGTACTGTTTGGGGGGCAAACAGTAAGGCATGGGGTCACTAGGGACTTTTTCTATGACTGGTTACACCATGCATTTGCCCCCACTGTGAAAAATTACCTAATTGAAAAGAAATTAGACCCTTTAAATGCCTCCTGGTGTTAGACAATGCCCCTGGTCATCCTACAGACTTGGCAGAGCGACTTTGTGGGGACATAAGCTTCATTAAGGTCAAGTTTTTGCCTCCTAATACTACTCCTCTCCCTGCAGCCCATGGACCAGCAGGTCTTTGCAAACTTCAAAAAACTGTACACAAAAGCTCTTTTTGAAAGGTACTTTGTAGTGACCTCAGAAACTCAATTGACTCTAAAGGAGTTTTGGAGAGATCACTTTAATATCCTCAATTGTGAAAAACCTTATAGGTAAGGCTTGGGAGGGAGTGACTAAGAGGACCTTGAACTCTGCTTGGAAGAAACTGTGGCCAGAATGTGTAGACAAAAGGGATTTTGAAGGATTTGAGGCAACCCTGAGAGGCGTATGCCAGTTGAGGAATCAATTGTGGCATTGGGGAAGTCCTTGGGGGTTTGGGGGTTAGTGGGGAGGATGTGGAAGAGTTCGTGGAGGAGGACAATGAAGAACTAACCACTGATGAGCTGCTAGATCATCTTCAACAGCAAGAGCCACACCCGAGGAAACTGCTTCGGAGGAGGGGGTTGAGAAATTGAAGAAGTTGCCTACTTCAAGATTAAGGAAATATGTGCAAAATGGCTTGAAGTGCAAACCTTTATGGATAAAATCACCCTCAGACTGCGTTGCAAGCCATGTTGGAAACCTGTACATGATAATTTTGGGAAACCACTTTGGGAAAGCATAAAGGAACAGGGACAGACCTTATGGACAGATTGTTGTGCGACAGAATCCAGTGATCTGAAGCTGGCCAGTGCATAAAAGAAAAAGGGAAAAGTAACCCGGGAAAAAGGGATTGACCCTAAGTCCTAAGGAAAGGGGGATTTCCCCTTCAAACACTAAGCCATCAACCTCTCCCCTCCCCCCCTCCATAATCATCACCAATCTTTAAAAAAGGGAAAGTGTCATGTAACTTGCATGTCTTCTTCTTTTGGGGTTTATTAAAATTAATATTTCATGTGGAAAAAATTTTTTTTTTTTTCTATTTTGGGTGTCTTGCACGGATTAATTTGATTTCCTTTATTTCTTAGGGAAAAAAAATTTAAATTCGCCTAACGATTTTTCCCCCTAACATTGAGCTCTCAGGAAGGGGATTAATAGCGTTATGCGAGGGTCACTGTCCTGTTAGGTTAAGTGCATTCTAACCTAACCATCTGTAATCCGACAAAATTACTAATCCGGCCCCCAAGGGCCCCGATGGTGGGGATCATAATGGTAACCTGTTTTGGGTTTGCTACTTTCCAGTTTTTGGTATCCAGGAGGTCCTTGGAAAATCCCCCGCGGATATGGGGGCCCGCTGTATATCTCTGTTAAGGCCTTTTATAGTATGTTGTTCAGTTATGGTCTTCACATTACAGAATGGATATAAATGTAGTGAAAAATAAAAAGAATGATGATGAAGTTGATCCAATGTTTCAGAAACCTTTCCCAGAAAGATAGGCTCATGGCACTGAATTTGCACTCTCTGCAATGACGTAGAATTATGAAGATAGATGAAGAGTACAAACGAAAAACAGGAATGTAACAATTGTGCAGGAAGCATCTTAACAAAAACAGAACTGACATTAATGTTCTCAAGTGATACAAAGTTAGATTTATGAAATATAGGGAAGTACAGTGGACCCCCGGTTAACGATATTTTTTCACTCCAGAAGTATGTTCAGGTGCCAGTACTGACCGAATTTTTTCCCCTAAGGAATATTGTAAGTAATTAGTCCATTTAGACCCCAAACATACACGAAAAAAGCACTTACATAAAACACTTACAAAATTTTGGTCGCATTCGGAGGAATCGTTACGGGGGCCCACTTTTACGGGTCGGGAAAATAGGCGGGTTGAGGGGAACAAACGCCAAAAGCATCATGGGAAAAACTAAAGGCCTCTGCAAGGTTTTGTTCCTTTTCATGCTCTTATTTCTCAAAATTCCAATTTTAAAGATTTTAAAATTTATTAATTTTATTTTTTTTTATCAACTGGCCGATTCCCCCCAAAGGCAGGGTGGCCCCAAAAAAAAAAAACTTTCACCATCATTCATCACACTGCTTGCCAGAAGGGTGCTTTACACTACAGTTTTTTAAACTGCAAAATTAACACCCTCCTTCAGATGCAGGCACTGTATTCCCTCTCCAGGACCAAGTCCGGGCCCGCCGGTTTCCCCAATCCCTTCATAAAATTTTTTTTGCTCACACTCCAACAGCACGTCAAGTTTTAAAAACCCTTTGTCTCCATTCCCCCTATCAAACACGTCCGCATGCCCGCGGGAACCAAGCCCCTCGACACAAAACCTCCTTTACCCCCCTCTCCCAACCTTTCCCAGGTCGACCCCACCCCCCTTCCTTCCCCACAGATGTACACTCTTAAGTCATTCTGTTTCGCTCCATTAAATTACATTAATTATAAAATTACACAAAAATATAAAACAAGTTTCCTACAAAAAATTAGCATGCAAATTTTTTTAACGGGGAACAATAACAAAACGTGCCACAAAAAAACCAAAGTGATTTTTGTTGAAAATTCCCCTGGTAAAAATTCTTGATCAAAATTTTCCAAAAAATGATAGGTTGTGTATAACACACTTGTCGTTGGGGAAATCCCAAAAATAACCCACACATGGGAGAAAAGATTTATTTAAGACTATTAGCCAAAATAAAATAATAAGCATGACCGGGCAGCAGTTGGTGAAGATCACAGCCTCACCAAAAAAAACCACCCTCAAAGTATACCGGGGCATTTCACGCTTTATTTAACCTAACCTACAATAAAATTTTGATAAAGGAAAAATAAAAGGCGGGTGAGAAAGCATGTGGGTCAGGTTGATGGGGTTTTGAGGCAGCAACACTCCCCAGCCCCCCCACCACCCTGTTCGTTGTTCAAGGATTTTTTTATTATTTATTTGTGAGGGAAAAGTTCAATAGATAGAAGTAGCGAGGGAGTATATAGACAATAGTTTCTTTTCCCGGGCTACTTTTAAGGTAGGGTAAGTCAAGCTCCCGTATTCCCCCCCCTTTTTTCCCCCCCCCCAAAAGTGATAGTTTGCTTCCGCTACTTGTTAAGGTAAGGCAAGTTTAGCTCCCGTATTCCCGCCTTTTTTTTTTCCCCCCCCCCAAAAGGGATAGTTTGATTGGGGGGCTGCTTTTTAAGGTAGGGTCAGCTAGCCCCCGCTACCCCTTCCCCTCCTTCTTCCCCCCCCCCAAAAAAGGTGACGTGTGGGGCTCGGTCCAAAAACAGTAATCACGACTCACAGCCCCCACCTACTGTAAGTACATCCCTTTCCTTGACTCTAGTGGATTTTTGGTTAAAAAGCTTCACTTCTGCCCAAAAATAAATTGTCTACAGCTTGCTCAATTTGAGTTGTAATAATCACCACATTTTTTAGGTATTGTACTTAATGGAATGTTTCTTAAGCAGTGGGTAACCTGTCTATCTTTCCATTTGGGTGACAGAGAGGGGCACCTCCAATCAACGAGTAGAATTGAGGAGATGGACTAACGCCTGAGACTTCCCCTTTTTTGGGTTTAATTACCTTTGCCCCTGTATGAAATTTCAGGACGTAACCCCTCATCATTGCAAAGGGAAAAAACCTGCTTTCCCCGTCACGGGATAAATACTCACGGCTATACTGTGAAGAACGAACCGGTGGGTTGTAACCAACACCTGCGACCCCCCCTCCCATCATCAGCAACTGCTACGATTTCAACAACACTCAGTGTCACCAACACCAGACACCCCTATATATATTAGCGTTGAGTTCAAATGTTATTTTATTCATTTCACTTTTCCTTCAAATAGGATATACCTTTCATGTTTTATTGTTTTATGTTTGCTTTAATAAATAATAAAGTGTTTATCTTTGTGAATTATTATTTCTTTTTCTATTCATTAATTTTCCTGAGGAGGAGCCAGCCTTGGTAATACTGTCTGAAGTTGTTACAGGGCTGAGTAAGCCTTCACATTATTATTATTATTATTATTATTATTATTATTAATTGATTGTTCTCTCTAGGCTGGAATATTGCTGTACATTTTATTTATTTATTTTATTTTTTAAATTTGAGCACACATACAGAGGTACAAAAAAAATACAGATAAGAGCAGCATGCCAAAGCCACTTATACTATGCATAGCATTACGGGCTGGCTTAAAATTAACTTAAGATTAACTAAGCAATGATGAAGTCAGTGATAAAACATTAATGTAAACAGATTACTATAAAGCACAAGTGAGTATTACAAAGACAGGTTATATGGTTGCATTTAGTCATTTGATGGATTCTGTTAGGTAATGTATTTAAAAAATAATAAAGTTAGATTCGGTTTTAGGTTTAACATTTATGTGATATAATTGTGAGAAACATTTAAGATATACAATTTATAAGGTTCAGTTATTCAGTATTTATTTGGTTTTGGGTGAGTAAGTGATCTTTGAGTAGAGACTTGAATTTATAAACAGGTAGTGTTTCTTTTATATTTACAGGTAATGAATTCCAGATTTATAGGGCCTTTTATGTGCATTGAGTTTTTGCATAGTGTGAGATGAACACGAGGAACATCAAAGAGTGATCTGTGCCTTGTGTTATGGTCATGTGTTCTGTTGAGGTTGGCAAGGAGATGTTTGAGGGGAGGGTTAATATCAGAGTTAAGTGTTCTATGTATGTAATAGGTGCAGTAATAAGTATGGATGTTTTGTATGGTGAGTAGGTTTAGTGTATTGAATATTGGTGGAGTGTGCTGCCTGTAGTGAGAATTTGTTATCATTCTAACTGCAGCCTTTTGTTGGGTAATTAGTGGTCTGAGATGGTTAGTTGTTGTTGAGCCCCATGCACAAATTCCATAGGTGAGATAGGGGTAAATAAGAGAGTGATATAGGGCCAGGAGGGCTGACTGTGGAACATAGTACCGTCATCTTCGATAGTATGCCTACAGTCTTGGAAATTTTCTTAGAAAATTTGTTGTATATGTGTATGAAATTTGAGTCTATTATCAAGGTGGATTCCTAAGAATTTTCCCTCTGTTAGCTTTGTGATAGGTGATCCGTTTATCATTATGTTAAGAGGGACATCTGTAGCTCTGTTACCAAACTGAATGAAGTAGGTTTTGTCAATGTTTAGTGTAAGTTTGTTAGTCCTCATCCAGGTAGATATTTTCTGTAATTCGGTATTTACAGTATTGGCTAGTGTGACAGGGCTCGGTGAGAGAAGACGTATGTAGTGTCATCTGCAAATAGTGTGGGTTTGAGTAATTGCGAAGCATTGGAAGGTCATTTATGTATAGGAGAAAGAGAAGAGGGCCAAGGACACTTCCCTGTGGGACACCAACTGTAATTGGTTGCGCAGAAGAGTTTGCCCCATTTGCGTACACATATTGGCTTCTGTTGCTGAGGTATGACTTGAGGTAGTTGAGGGAGTGCCCTCTTATACCATAGTGTGACAATTTTACGTGGAGCAAGTCATGGTCAACTGTATCAAAAGCTTTACGTAAGTCAATGAAGATCCCCAGTGGACTTCTTTTTTCTCTATTGCAGTGTATATATGTTCTAGCATGTGTATAATAGCATCATTAGTATTTTTATTAGGCCTGAATCCAAATTGGCAGGGGTTGAGTATGTTTTGGGAGATAAGGTAGGAGTAGATTCGTTTATGAATTAATTTTTCGAAGATTTTTGAGAGAGGGTGTAAGTTGGATATTGGCCTATAGTTATTCAACTCGTTTGGTCTCCTCCTTTGTGGATCGGGGTGACCCTTGCTATTTTGAGTACTGTAGGGAAGGTGGAGGATTCAATGGATTTGTTAAAGAGTGTTGCAATGATTGGAGATAGCACTTGTGACACTTTTTTGTATATAAAGGGTGGTAAGGTACTTAAATCTCCTGCCTTGTTTTTTAGTGCATTGATAATAAGGGAGACTTCGTATGGGTTAGTCGGAGCTAGGAACAGTGTGTTCGGGTAGTTGCCGGTTGAGGTAGTCATTGGTGGGGTATCTGAGCTTGGGATTTTATTGGCAAGGTTTTGTCCTATAGTGGAGAAGAAATCATTGAGTCTGTTTGCTGTTTCTGTTGGTGGGAGTTGGGGTTCATCTGATTTTGCTAATTTTATTTCGCTTTTCGTGATATCTTTTTTGTTCCCAGAATTTCTGATAGGGTTTTCCAGGTCTTTTTTACATCACCTCGTAAGTTGGATAATCTGTTCTCATAATACAATTTTTTTGCCCTTCTTATCAGGCTGGTTAGGATTGACGAGTAACGTTTTGTTTGGTCTCTGGTTATGTGACCCATTCTGTACTGTTTTTCATATTGGTGTTTTGTATTTATGGATTTGAGAATGCTGGGTGTTAGCCAGGGACTGTTCAGTCTCTTTGCTGTCATCTGTTTAGTTTTTTTAGGGCAGTGCTTGTTATAGAGGTATTGGGTCTTTTTTAGAAAATTAACGTTGCCTTTCAAGGCAGGCAAAACTGCTGACCTGGGGAATGTACAGAGAACCTTCATGGCACACATTAAGTACGATAAAGCACCTAAGGAATATTTTGAGGAATTGTTAAATGTTGATGAAGATAGGGAAGCTGTGATTTCGTGTATAGGGCAAGGAGGAATAACATCTTGTAGGAGTGAGGAAGAGCCAGTTGTGAGTGTGGGGGAAGTTCGTGAGGCAGTAGGTAAAATGAAAGGGGGTAAGGCAGCCGGGATTGATGGGATAAAGATAGAAATGTTAAAAGCAGGTGGGGATATAGTTTTGGAGTGGTTGGTGCAATTATTTAATAAATGTATGGAAGAGGGTAAGGTACCTAGGGATTGGCAGAGAGCATGCATAGTTCCTTTGTATAAAGGCAAAGGGGATAAAAGAGAGTGCAAAAACTATAGGGGGATAAGTCTGTTGAGTGTACCTGGTAAAGTGTATGGTAGAGTTATAATTGAAAGAATTAAGAGTAAGACGGAGAATAGGATAGCAGATGAACAAGGAGGCTTTAGGAAAGGTAGGGGGTGTGTGGACCAGGTGTTTACATTTGAAAAAAATTTAAGTGAACAGTATTTAGATAACTAAAGAGGTCTTTGTGGCATTTATGGATTTGGAAAAGGCTTTTATGACAGGGTGGATAGGGGGGCAATGTGGCAGATTTGCAAGTTATGGTGTGGAGGTAGGTTATGAAAGCAGTAAAGGGTTTTTTTTACGAGGATTTGGGGCTCAAGTTAGGTATGTAGGAAAGGGGGAAAATTTTTTTTCCCATAAAAGTAGGCCTTAGACAAGGATGTGTGATGTCACCGGGGTTTGTTTTAATATATTTATAGAGGGGGTTGTAAAGAAGTAAATCGAGGGTCTTGGCAAGGGCGTGGATTTAAAAAAGATAAAGAATCACACAAAAAGGGGATTTGTGGGGCTGCTCTTTGCTGATGCACTGTGCTTTTGGGGAGATTCTGAAGAGAAGTTGCAAAATTGGTGGAGAATTTGGAGGGTGTGCAAAAGAAGAAAATTAAAGGGTAAATACGGGAAAAGAGTAAGGTTATGGGGATAAAAAAAAATTTATATGAAAGTTTGAATATCGATTGGAGGGAGAGAGTATGGAGGAGGGAACGTATTCAGTATTTGGGGGGACGTTCAGAGGATGGGTCATGAAAGATAGGTGAACATAGAATGATGAGGAAAAGAGTGAGGGGTGCACTTAGGGTCTGTGGAGAAAAAAAACTTTGTCCTTGGAGGCAAAGGGGGGGAATGTATAGAGTATAGTTTCCCAAACGCTTTTATATGGGTTGTGAAGCGGGGGTGATAAATGTTGCAGCGAGGAAAGGTAGGCAGTGGAGATGTCTGCGAGGGCAATGTGTGGTGTAATAAAAGCAAAAATTTAGTATTTTGGAAGTTAGGGGGGGTCGGGATTCCAAAAAAATGTTGTCCAGAGGGCTGAGGAAGGGTTGTTGAGGTGGTTCGGGCATGTAAGAGAATGGAGCGAACAGAATGACTTCAAAGTGTATCATCTGTAGTGGAAGGAAGGGGGGGGGGTCGGCCCAGGGAAAGGGGTTGGGGGGAGGGGGGGAAAGGAGGTTTTGTTGCGAGGGGCTTGGGCTTCCAGCAGCATGGTTTAGCGTGTTTGATAGGATGAAGGAGACAAAGTTTTTAATCTTGAGTGCTGTTGGAGTGGAGCAAGTAACTTTATGAAGGGGTTCAGGGAAACGGAGGCCGGACTTGAGTTCTGGAGATGGGAAGTACGTGCCGCACTCTGAAAGGGGGGGGTGTTAATGTTGCAGTTTAAAAAAATGTTGTTTTAAAACACCCTTTTTGGGAAGACATGAGGATGAATGGGTGAAGTTTTTCTTTTTTTTGGGGCCACCCCGCCCCGGGGGAATGGCCCGGGTGATAATAATAAAAAGCACCTAAAATTTCTGGGAATGGTTAAGTTTCTTGGGGTTTTACTCCCTGGAATGAGGTGAGAAAGAAAAAGATAATACTCATGGAAAATCCTAGAAGGATTGTAGACAGCCTGTACGTCTGCACAGACACCCATGCTGTTGCCAGCTTGTTTATATTTGTGCCACTCAGGTGCTGCCACCTATGGCCCTTGCATTCGCCCCGCCTGCCCTTGCCTCACTCTCACCCCCCAGCGGCCTAGCGGAAGACACAAGCCTATCCTGCTCTTCTCGTGGGATGGCCCCCCGGGCCTGGGCACAACACACAAGCCTGGTTTTCCTACCCCGCATTATCAAAAAGTAGAAGCCTCCGAAGACGTTTTTCATTTACCACCCGCTACCAGAATACCAAACAAATAACCGCTATAAATGGTGGAAAGCGGTGGTCGCAGCAGTTGTTTGCCCGGAAAAAGGGGGGAAGGTTGAAGTATCTTTCATTCATCACCCTACCAAGAAACATCCGTCTCTCAACAATTATCCTTTGCCCTGTCTGCACGTTTGAGCATCCAACACAGTCAAGAATCCCGCCGAAAATTTTTCCGAAATTCTCCCGGGAATTGTAAGTGAACCCCCCGTACAGCGCCCAGTACAGGTCCCCCGCTGTTTTTCAAGTCACGGTTCGCATCACTTGTATGTTCGTTGTTTTTTCACTCAGCCCCAGCTGTTTCACAAAAACCAGAGGAAGTTTTGTTGTGATTTTGTGTCCAGTTGTTTCCCCTGTGTTTGTGGGGGGGAGGAGGGAAAGGCCAGATGCTCCCTCCCAACCCCCACCCCCCACCCACCACCACCATCACCATCACCATACTCACTCCCTTGCTGTGTTTTCTGCTGTTTTTTTTTGTGAATTGCGCCAGTGCTGTTTAGCAAGTCCCCAGGGCACTCGAAGCTACGTGGGCAGCATGCCAGAAAACCAGCAGCCCCGTAGATCACGACCCCGTGGATCACACCCCCGTTGGGGGGGGGCGATGTCCCGTTATTACAATCACGTGAGTTACCAGATGTCCCCGGCACATGCTGTGGTCGCTCCCGCATCACTCGACGTCACCCACGATCTGGGGCCCGACTTATGACGTCACGATGCTGCTGACTCACCTCACGATATCTGCCCGATGTCACCTCGAGAGTCTGCTGATCACGTGCTGCTGACGTCATCACGCCTGACATCACATGATGTCACCATCGAGTGTTCAGTGACTATTAAAATATTGTCGAGAAGACTTAAGAGAAGATATAAGTCATGTGTTAATTCCTCTCAGTCAGTGTTCTCACATTTTAGTATATGTCTTAGTGTCAGTTTTATGCACAGAAAAGCATCATTTGCTAGTTTAAGCCATGTTGTACCGCATGTACCGCAGGTGTGTTTAAAGTTTACGTGTGTCCAGTGAGGTCTGAGCCAGACCTGAGTAGCACCACTGTGCTAAGTCACCCGATGTGACCAGTGCGTTTGACAGATGATGTCAAGTCAGCCCCTGAGCCCGAGCCCTCTTGTACAGAAAGCTTTTATGCTCGTTGCTCGTGATGTTCTGCAGAATCATACCTGCAATGATTCCCATCGAGATTTGTTTCACTTCACCTCCAGACCTTCGGAATGCAGTTATATGTAGAGAAACAAGTCTGGGGACGCTTAGACTAACCTCTGCTATAACTCCAACTGTCGAGAGAATGACACAGTGTGTCAGCCTCGTGTCACAAGCTTCAGTGAGCAGCCTGCACAAAGAAGATGTCACTTTGACTGCTAGCTCTCTCACTGCAGTCTGGTGTATGATGTTACGACTCCCAGATGTTTCACCCAGTCATCTCTGCCACGACTCGCTCCACAACTCGCTCCACGCTCGCCAGCAGTGACAGCCCAGCGACAGTACCAGTCGAGAAGTGTCCTCTTGAGTCGCTTGCCAGAAGTCCTGCCCAGTTGCCGAGTTTTGTCGACGCCTCACTCAAGGGCACCAGCATGTCGTGCCCCAGGTTGAATGAAACCTGCAGCGACTCCTACGATGACTGCTTCACCGTTCCAGAGGAGACCGTAACCTGTTATGTCACAGCTCAGCCGCAGCAATGTCTCCTGTGTTGCAGTATCTGTCCAGACGCAGGAAGATGTGCAGTGATGCCCTTCAACGCTCACTGCCTATGACCATGATGTTTAGCACACCCACATGTTTTTTTCTTCCCTCCCTGTAGGAAGTTTTTTTTTCCATGTCCATATGTATATATATGTTTTTATTTTGTGTTCTGTGCCCTGTTCCTACGAGAGAGAAACTGAGTTTCTTTTACTACCAGTATTGTCGCGTCGGGACGACGCACGGTAGGTGGCCGAGCATATGTAGACAGCCTGTACTGTCTGCACAGACAGCCCATGCTGTCTGCCAGCTTAGTTCATATTTCGTGCCACTCAGGTGCTGCCACCTATAGGCGTTGCCACTTCAGCCTGCCTGCCCTTGCCTCACTCTCACTCACACAGCGGCCTAGCAGGAAGACACAAGGCCTACTCCTAGCTCTCTCTCGTGGGATGGCCCTCCCGGGCCATGGGCACAACACACAAGCCTGTGTACCCACCACGACATTATCAATAAAGTAAGAAGCCTCCGAAGACGTTTATCATTTACCACCCGCTACCAGAATACCAAACAAACTCGTTATAGGATTAGTACCAAATCTGCATGTTAAAATCACTCTCAAAAGACCCAGCAAGAGATGCAACATCCCCTCAATGAAGAGCAGGGGTGCCACGAGTATGTTAAGAGACAACGCATTAAGTGTCAGGGGCCCAAGACTGGTCAACTGCCTCCCAGCATACATAAGGGGGATTAACAAAAGACCCTTGGCTGTCTTCAAGAAGGCACTAGACAGGCACCTTAAGTCAGTACCTGACCAGCTGGACTGTGGTTTGAACTTCAGTTTATGTCCAGCCAGCAGTAACAGCCTGGATGATCAGACCCTGATCCACCACAAGGCCTGGTCAGAGATCGGGCTGTAGGAGCATTGACTCTCAAAACCCTCTCCAAGTATGCTCCAGGTATAGTGGAACCTTGACATACGAGTGTCCCAACTTAGAAGTTTTTTGAGATATGAGCCATCCCTGGGTCGATTTTTTGCTCTGAGTTACAAGCCAACATTTGAGTTACGAGCCAGCTTCCCCCTCCCTCTTCCCCCTCAACCCAAAACCTGGACACCTTGCTTGTTTATCCATGATTTCATGCTTTAATTCCATGGAAATCATTCTCTTTTTTCATCTCAGCAATAATAATAATATAATAATATTACAGTCAAGTCACTCATTAAGTCAGTCAAGTCACTCAGTAAGTCAGTCAAGTCATTCAGTAAGTCAGTCAAGTCACTCAGTAAGTCAGTTGAGTCACTCAATAAGTCAGTCAAGTCATTCAGCAAGTCAAGTCACTCAGTAAGTTAGTCATTCAGTCAGTCAGTCAGTCAGCCATTCAGTCAGTCAGTCACACAAACTCATGTTAACCTCTTTTTCTGTGTACATAGTAACACTTCAGTTACGGCTACAGGTTATCTCTTGTTAATTCTAAGACTTAAGTGCTTATACCTCTTCGTACCACTTTCAGCAACACTAGAATGGCTACTGGGTGTCATGATTGCTTGGCAGATACAAGATATAGTAATTAAAATATCATAAAACCCAAAGACAAAACAGAGCCTTTTAGC
>NW_026469319.1:0-12899 GCF_026875155.1 Cherax quadricarinatus
CGGGCCCAAAGACTGCAAACCTCGCTCAAGGAGAAAGATCTTGGAGAGAGTATAACACCGAGCATGTCTCCGGAAGCACACATCAACCAAATAACTGTTGCAGCATATGAGCGCCTGGCAAACCTGAGAGCAGCGTTCCGATACCTTAGTAAGGAATCGTTCAAGACACTGTACACCGTGTACGTCAGGCCCATACTGGAGTATGCAGCACCTGTTTGGAACCCGCACTTGATAAAGCACGTCAAGAAACTAGAGAAAGTACAAAGGTTTGCGACAAGGTTAGTTCCAGAGCTAAGGGGAATGTCCTATGAAGAAAGGTTAAGGGAAATCGACCTGACGACACTGGAGAACAGGAGGGTCAGGGGAGACATGATAACGACATATAAAATACTGCGCGGAATAGACAAGGTGAACACAGATAGGATGTTCCAGGGAGGGGACACAGAAACAAGAGGTCACAATTGGAAGTTGAAGACACAGATGAGTCAGAGAGATATTAGGAAGTATTTCTTCAGTCATAGAGTTGTCAGGCAGTGGAATAGCCTAGAAAGTGACGTAGTTTTAAGACGAGGTTTGATAAAGCTCATGGAGCAGGGAGAGAGAGGTCCAGTAGCAACCATTGAAAAGGCGGGGCCAGGAGCTAAGACTCGACCCCTGCAACCACAAATAGGTGAGTACACACACACACACACACACACACACACACACACACACACACAAACTACAAGAAAGGGGACTACACAGGAATGAGGAACTACCTGAACGGGGTTCAGTGGGACAGAGAACTGGCAGGGAAGCCAGTTAATGAGATGATGGAATATGTAGCAACAAAATGCAAGGAGGCTGAGGAGAGGTTTGTGCCCAAGGGTAACAGGAATAATGAAAAAGCCAGGATGAGCCCATGGTTTACCCAAAGGTGCAGGGAGGCTAAAACCAAGTGTGCTAGGGAATGGAAGAAATATAGAAGGCAAAGGACCCAGAAGAATAAGGAGACCAGTCGTAGAGCCAGAAACGAATATGCACAGATAAGAAGGGAGGCCCAAAGACAATATGAAAATGACATAGCAGCGAAAGCCAAATCTGACCCAAAACTGTTGTACAGCCACATCAGGAGGAAAACAACAGTCAAGGACCAGGTAATCAGGCTAAGGAAGGAAGGAGGAGAGTCAACAAGAAATGACCGTGAAGTATGTGAAGAACTCAACAAGAGATTCAAAGAAGTGTAAAAGAGGAGACAGAAGGGACTCCAGAAAGACGGAGAGGTGGGGCACACCACCAAGTGCTGGACACAGTGCACACAACCGAGGAAGAAGTGAAGAGGCTTCTGAGTGAGCTAGATACCTCAAAGGCAATGGGGCCAGATAACATCTCCCCATGGGTATTGAGAGAGGGAGCAGAGGTGCTATGTGTACCCCTAACAACAATATTCAATACATCTATCGAAACAGGGAGATTGCCTGAGGCATGGAAGACAGCAAATGTAGTCCCAATCTTTAAAAAAGCATTAAACTACAGACCAGTGTCACTGACATGTATAGTATGCAAAATCATGGAGAAGATTATCAGAAGAGTAGTGGAACACCTAGAAAGGAACGATCTCATCAACAGCAGCCAACATGGTTTCAGGGACGGGAAATCCTGTGTCACAAACCTACTGGAGTTGTATGACATGGTGACAGCAGTAAGACAAGAGAGAGGGGGGTGGGTGGATTGCATTTTCTTGGACTGTAAGAAGGCGTTTGACACAGTTCCACACAAGAGATTGGTGCAAAAACTGGAGGACCAAGCAGGGATAACAGGGAAGGCACTACAATGGATCAGGGAATACTTGTCAGGAAGACAGCAGCGAGTCATGGTACGTGGCGAGGTGTCAGAGTGGGCACCTGTGACCAGCGGGGTCCCGCAGGGGTCAGTCCTAGGACCAGTGCTGTTTCTGGTATTTGTGAACGACATGACGGAAGGAATAGACTCTGAGGTGTCCCTGTTTGCAAATGACGTGAAGTTGATGAGAAGAATTCACTCGATCGAAGACCAGCAGAACTACAAAGGGATCTGGACAGGCTGCAGACCTGGTCCAGCAATTGGCTCCTGGAGTTCAATCCCACCAAGTGCAAAGTCCATGAAGATTGGGAAGGCAAAAAACCGCAGAACGATTTACAGTCTGGGGACCAAGACTACAAACCTCACCAAGAAAAAGACTTGGGTGATATAACACCAGGCACATCTCCGAAGCGAAACATCACCAAAAACTGCTGCAGCATAGGGCGCCTGCAAACCTCAAACAGCATTCCGACATTTAAAAAGGGAAATCATTCGGCCCCTGTAAACGTGACGTTGGGGCCCATATTGGAGTATGGGGCACCGTTTGAACCACACCTAGCCAAGCACGTAAAAAAACAGAGAAAGTGCAAAGGTTTGCAAAAGACTGTCCCAGACTAAGAGTATGTCCTACGGGGAGAGGTTAAGGGAAATCAACCTGACGACACGGAGGACGGGAAAGAATAGGGGGACATGATAACGACATACAAAATACTGAGAGGAATTGACAAGGTGGACAAAGACAGGATTTTCCAGAATTGACACAGTAACAAGGGACACAGTTGGAAGCTAAAACACAGAGAATCACGGGAAATGTTAGGAAGTATTTCTTCAGCCACAGAGTAGTCATAATGAAATTTGGGAACGATGTATGGAGCAGATCCATACATAGCTTTAAAAGATGGTATGATAAAGCTCACGCTCGGAAAGATAAACCTAGTAGCGATCATGAAGAGGCGGGCAGGACCCGGGACTCGACCCCGCAACCTCAACTAGGTGAGTACAACACACACAAACACACCACACACACCACAACACACACACACACACACAACACACACCCACACAAACAAAAAACACACACACAAACACACACACAACACACACCACACACATACACACACACACACAACACACACACACACCAAACACACCACACAACCCACACACACACACCACACACACACACACACACACAAAACAAACACTCCCCCACCACCACTATTACAACCTAGGATTCCCAAATGGCCTGTTATCCCAGGTGTAATGGAGCAAATAAACACAGTAAGAAAAAGTTATGAACTATATTATCCTCACCAATTAAAAACAATATGTACACTAGTACAGTGATAAATATAGTCACTCCAGGAAAGCAAGGCAGAATAGAAGCCACAAGAAGCAGACCGTGCTTCAACCAGCTCTAGAGAGGAATGACAAGGCAGACAGGAGAGCGGTATCCACATAAACCTCTGCGATTGTCCAATCCCAAACCTTTTTATTGGCAAAAACCGGCACTAGTTGAACGTGGGCCCCATCATCAACTCTTACAAACCCGGTTCGCTGGTTGGGGGAGATAGCCTTGTAAATGAGGGTGTGTCCATGCGCCGAATAAGGTTACGTACTCTTTTCATGCCACACCCCCACCCCCGAGAAGGCTCAGGATTAGGCTGCACCTCCCAGTGGAACCGGCCGGGCCCGGCACAAAATAAGGAAACCGCCTATCCTCTCCACCATCCAACTCTTAGATAGAGCTCAGCTTTCCTAGTGCCTGAAAGCCAACCCTAAACTCGATGACAGCATCAGATAAGCCAACATAGGGCCAAGATACAAGCGACGAGCCGAAATCCCCCATAAAAAAAACCCCCACATCAGGGATAAAAAAAAAGCTTGAAAGGGGGTTACCCAAATAATCCTAACCTAAATAAAATTTAAAATAGACTCTTGACAAAGAGTCTGCCAACACTTTTCTTTGCCCGGGAAAGTACGAATTTTGTTAAAGCTTTTAGAAAACTTAGTATGATACTACGCATTGGGATCGCTTCAGGAATTCTGGGTTTCTTTACCATAATTGAAATAAATACTGATTCCAGACTTGACTTAGGTAGTGGACCACACAATCTATAATTAATCTGCAAAGGTTTCCATCCCGCAGGATGGGTTGGGGAGGTGCAGGTTTAATAAATGTCCGGTTTTCCAACTTTCTGACATTCTCGCAACACCTAATATGATTCTTCACATCTTTCTTTAAGTTGGCCAATAAATTCTTTGTGATTCCTTACAAGGTTTTTGTAATTCCTAAGTGACCTCCTGATACTATTATAGCATATTTAAATTCTGAGGTCTATACTTTGGTTGGAACCACCCAACCTTCGTATAATTGCCGCCCTCTGTCTCCTTACCAGTTCAGGCATACCAAATAAAACAATTTTTAACTTCATACTTTGACTGGATGACCCAAAGAGGATTTAACCCCTGCTGCCTCAAAATGAATTTTTTAACGAAGGTCCTTACGTTGTTCCTCCCGGAAGGACAGTCCCTCGGGCATGGAAACAGAGCATCTCAATCCTGCAACCTTGGAATAGGAAGCTTGATCGGGTCTGGGTTTACTTGATTACGAACTCCGCGGTGTGTCCATAAAACAACGTGGCATTCCGAGATGAGTCGTCAAGATAGGTCAACATTCTCCCCAGACAAACCCCTTTGGGGGTGTTGCCCGAGTTATGGCCAACACTGGGAAGCCCCTTTAAACATTATGGGCAGGACACGAAGTAACAGTAGAATTTATTACCCATAATAACATGGCATTTTTCATGGGAAATCCTTTGAATACCTACATCCAGTACCCAGTGAATAATTTTGCCCCTGGTACAAAAATTTTATGCAAGAACTGAATATATACTCCTCCGTAAGCTTCCAAAAAAATGAGGAATTCAAGAAGTATTCCTCTGAAAAGGGTAATTTCCTTCCTGACAAGTGAGCAATAGCTCCCGAAATTTTAAAGTATTTACTTTATTGGTTCTGAGTTTCCTGAAGGGAAATAAGACTTTCGCATAAATAAAGGGCCATACCCTTTTTTTACTTCCCAGGGACATGTTACAGGAATTAGAGATTTTCCCCGATTGGTTGAGGTTTTTGGGGGCAGTTGGAACTGATATGACCTACTTTATTACACCTGAAGCAGACGACAGGCTTGCCCTTTACTCCCTGATGACGTTGCAAGTGGTTGTCGTTCTGGCTGGTGCCTCTCTGGATATTGTTGTCGAGATGCTCCATAATATTTTTGCCTCTCCGCAGGGGGACCATATGTTGAGAAGCGTGGCTCACCAGGTGACTTGGTTGGATGTCGTAGACGCCCCTCCCTCCGGCTGGCACTTCATTCTCCAATGTTGTCGATCTCTGCTCACGCCAAACTGTTAAAAAGAGAGACGGGACCGCTCGGACAAGGAGCGGTTCGTTCGAAGGTATCAGCCAACCTGGCCGCCTCCAATGCAGTGGTTAAGTCACGATCCTGCAGAAAGACACGAACCTCTGGTCCCACAGACTCCAGCAGGTTATCAATCAGAATAAGCTGCACCAGCTCCTCAAAGTTAGAGACACCACTCGCTTTATCCCAGCTGGAAAAAGCTTTGGTTTGCTGTCTCACAAAGTCCACCAGGGATTGCCCAAAGCTGCCGCCTTTCAATTTGAAGGTCTTACGATATTTAGCTGGGATACATGTATATGCTCCCAACACTGTGGTCTTCACTACTTGATAATCAGAGAATTCAGCGTCAGTTAATACCGACGTAAATTCCTGTGCCTAACCCAAAAAATGCTGTATGAACCAACGCTGCCCAGTGCTGTTCCGGCCACCTCAAGGCTCGAGCCTGATTTCAAAGGGCTTTCGAAAAATTGCTCTGGTTCGGCCTCATTGAAGCGGGGAACAAGCTGTACTGCTTTTTGTAAACTGAAATCGTTTACAGAATGCGAAAACTGCCTCCTTTCTCTTTCCCTATCAAATTCTTCCCTTGCGAATGCTCTCTGTCCCTATTTGCTCAAGATGATTTTTGCCACTGAAGTGCCAACGACGCTGATTCACCCTGAGACAACCCATGTGCACTAACTGACCATTTTGCTCCGTAGGTGTATCATCTTCCTCCTGCGAGAACATAGTAGTTTTTGCCCTAGCCCCCGTAGAGGGAGGAGTCTGATGTGCCATCTCTTCTTCAATAAGTATGTCAGCAATAAGTAACGCAGTTGCGCGCTGTAAGAGTGCGTTTATAGGAAAGCCAAGGGGAACGAGCAATTTGCCAACAACGCTGTAGGGACAATTTAGGTGGGTTTTATGCAAAGTATATGCCGACACCAGGCGTCTGACTCGTCTAGGTGGCATAATTATTCGCTATGCACAGTACGAATACCCCAACGTAACACGTTAATTTGCAGAACACGCTTAGCTTGCACAGTACGTTTGCAGAATACGCATACAAGCAAAGCCGACTGCACACAAGATTGACCGAGCGAAGCGAGCACACTGAACAAGCTAGTAGCGAGCTGTTGAACGATCACACAATAGAAAGGGCTGATCATAAAGCAACTGACACGCAAATTTTGTAAAGCGAAGCGAAACAGCAAGCTACACAATTTTCCTGCTAAAAAGCTTCACCCTAAGCTCAACCTTTTCCCTCTAAGTCCAGCTCTCGGACAGGCTACCCATATTACAACCTAGGATTTCAAATGGCCTTTTATCCCAGGTGTAATGGGAGCAAAAAAACCCACAGTAGAAAAAGTTATGACTTATAAATTTTCCTTCACCAATTATAACAGCAATATGTACACTATGTACAGTGATAAATATAGTGCACTCCACGGAAAGCAAGGCAGAAATAGAAGCCACAAGATAGCAGAAACCGTGCTTCAACCAGCTCTAGAGTGGAATGACAAGGGCAGACAGGAGAGCGGTAAACCACATAACCTCTGCGATTGTCCAATCCCACCTTCTTATTGGCTAGAACCTGGGCACTAGTTTAACGATGGGGCCCCATCATCAACTCTTAGCAACCTGGTTCGCTGGTTGGGGGAGATAGCCTGTAAATGAGGGTGTGTCCCCTGCGCCGAATATAGGTTAAAAGTACTCTTTGCATGCCACACTCACATACTCACAGATACATAATCAACACCTGGACAGTCATAGACATACTGGTCCCAAATCTTCACACGGTAATAACTCCATACAAAAGCAAAAGACAGGGCAGACAGAGTAACGTACTCCCAATAAAAACTAGGGGCGCCTTAGTACACTAAGAGTAAACGCAATAAGTGTCCGGGGTCCAGGACTGTTCAACAGCCTCCCACCAGGCATAAGGGGAATTACCCCTAGACCCCTGGCTGCCTTCAAGAAGGAGCTTGAAAAGAAAGCCTAAAGTCAGTACCCGATCATCCAGGCTGTGGTTCGTACGTTGGTCTACGTGCGGCTAGTAGTAACAACCTGGTTGATAAGGCCATGATCCACAGGGGCATTGACCTACAGAACACCCTCCAAGTAGACTCCATTTAGATTCGTTCAGACCTCAACGAACATTCATTCACATCCACCATCCATTTTATCTCCAACATTCTTCACATTAAACTAATAGTAATTTATTTCTAAAAATAACACATTCATGCACATCCATCAAACATTCAGTCATATACAAAATCCATCAAAACATTCAGTCATATACAACATCCGTCAAACATTCAGTCACATACAACATCCATCAAACATTCAGTCACATACAACATCCAACAAAACATTCAGTCACATACAAACAAACCGTCAAACATTTAGTCACATACAACATCCATCAAACTTCAGTCACATACAACATCCGTCAAACATTCAGTCACATACAACATCCATCAAACTTCAGTCTCATACAAAAATCCATCAAACATTCAGTTTACATACAACATCCATCAAACATTCAGTCACATACAACATCCATCAAACATTCAGTCACATACAACATCCATCAAACATTCAGTCACATACAACACCACAAACATTCAGTCACATACAAAAATCCGTCAAACATTCAGTCTCAACAACATCCATCAAAAAAATTCAGTCACATTGAACATCCGTCAAACATTCAGTCACATACAACATCCATCAAACATTCAGTCACATACAACATCCATCAAACATTCAGTCACATACAACATCCGTCAAACATTCAGTCACATACAAAAATCCATCAAACATTCAGTCACATACAACATCCTCAAACATTGTCACATACAACATCCATCAAACATTCATTTACATACAACATCCATCAAACATTCAGTCACATACAACAGATATTCATTACCAACCCGTCATGTTGAATAAATTAGACATATGTGCAACTCAATAAAGATACCCAAGAGTTGCACATATGTCTAATTTATCAACATGTCGGTTCTCTGAACCATTCATCTACCAACCCGTCATGACCCAAATTAGGTAACACCACTTTTCACTTTTTCAAAAACATTATTATTACACTATTCTGTTTCTATAATTATTAATAGTCTTTTTGCTTTTTTAGTTATTATATTGTCTTCTTTTTCTTCTATAAAAATTAATATGGTCTTCTTTTTCTATTACTAACAGAAAACAATTATTTCTTATCTACCCTTTTTTATGTGAGACATATACTCCTTTCTCATCTATACGAGGAATTCAAAGGATAAAGAATCATCATGTTATATATTTTTCGTTTGAATGTGAATGAAGAATCACAAACATTCTAAGCTCTTACGCCGAGAACTTGACGAACGCACCCCACACAGGGCCTAGCATTTCTCTTTAAAAACCTAATAAACTTTCACTTATGACCTAAACATTTTTATTTAACACCAAAAAAAACATTGACACACACTCTAAACATTTCCTTTAAGAGTATTACAACCCAGGAGTCCCAAAGGCCTGTTATACCGGGGGTAAAAGGAGCAAAATAAACACAGCAAAAAAACCTTTTACTTGTATTATCCTTCACCAGTTTAGAAGAGAAGTATGTAAAAACTATATACACTATATGCAACAATAGGTATTAGTGCACTCCACAGTTAGCCAAGGCACAAATAGAAGCAATAGAGAGCAGGACCGTGCTTCAACAAGCTCTAGAATGGGAATGACAAGGCGACAGTGTGTGGTACCACAAACCTTGCGATTGCCAAAAAACCATCTTTCATTGGCTGCGAACCTTGGGTATACTGATTGATACGATGGGGCCCATCATCAAACCCTTGCACCTGGTTCGCTTGTTGAGGGAGACTGCCTTCAATGAGGGTGTGTTATATGCGCGAATAAAGGTTTACGGTCATCTTTGCATGCCACAAAGATCTATACCATAGTTTCATACCCTCTGTTGCGAATCCACTTTCTGTCATGCTCTTCCTCAGGGACCTCATCGACACTTTCCACCCCCCTAACACGATATCAGTCCTTCAGACCACCCCAAAGTCTCCTCACTAGTTCGCACTGTATTATAGCCGCTATGAACAATGTGTCCTTATACAGCCATGGATGAAAGTAAGGCAGTTTCTTCCACTTATTGCACAGGTTGAAATATGCTCTGTTGCACTAACAGGTTTGAGGTTGGTGAGAGTAGACATGAATGTCTGATAGCAAGGAGATGGTATCTACTTCTGCGCCACCAAATCACTACACTCATCGAGTTTGAACCTCATTTGTCTATGATTCAACCAGATTGTAGAGTGCCATTGTACAGTGATGTTTTCTGTTCGTACAAGACCTTTATCAGGGCTTCTGTCTGGGTTGTTTGGAGTCAGGAATTGTCCCATCACAACAAAATATAAAATTATCTCAGTCTATTTTTACTGTTCCATCACTGGCACACAGCACCTTGGTGCTCTTTCGATTATCGGTTGCATTTCTTCCAGCCTATATCATGTACGAGAACCTTTACCACTGGTAGTTCTGAGCTTTGTCTGAAAGGTAACTGTGTGTTCCTGTCTAACCGGACTTTGATTTTAAAGAAGCGCATCCACGTCCTTTCTACCAATCCAAGATGAACTTGCACTAGATCCTGGATCTCAAAATGTCGAGGTTTAATAAAGTTTTGATCGGATAAGAAATGTTAATTATCTCCGCATCACCTCTCCATGGGTGTTCCTTCCATCTCACTCATAACTGATGTGCATAAAAACATATATGTAAGTTATCTTTTTTAATCTGTTTTCGTTAATGCAAGATAATTCCTGCTTTTATCTTTTAAATTTCAGTGAGACAGGAAACTGCTCAGTTCTTATTCACTTACTTGAAAAACATTATGATTTACTTAACTGATAATGAACAACATAGCAATGGAAGAATGTTGCTTGTTCACGACCACTGAAAACATGTTGTCTGGATCACCACTGTACGTATTGGGTTGTATTACCACTGGACATGTTGTTTGAATCCCACTGGGTATGTTGTGTGGATCATCAATGAACATATCTGAGTCACCATGGCATTTTGTTCGGATCTCCATGGAGGAGTTGTCTGGATAACAGTGGATATGTTGTCTGGATCAACCCCGGGGTATGTTATGGGGATCACACTGAGCATGTATGAGTCACCACTGGACATGTTGTTTGGCTCTCCATAGACGTCTGGATCACCCACTGGCACATTGTCTGGTCACAAGGGACTTTGTATAGATCTCCACATGGACCTGTTCTGTCTAGATCACTACTTAAAATGTTGGATTTCACTGACATGGTTAGTGGGATCATCATGGATATGCTGGTGCTATCCACTTAACATGTTAGTTGGATCACACAAATATGTTGTTGGTTGGTTACCATCTAGATTTCTAGCTGGATTCACACTCTGAAACATGTTGGTTGGACCACCACTGAACATGTTAGCTGGATCACCACTGAACATGTTAGCTGGATCAACACTGAACATGTTAGCTGGATCACCACTGAACATGTTAGCTGGATCAATAGAACATGTTCTGGAGCCGCTGTTTATTGTATTCACCGATTAATTCTCAGATGGTATATGAGCAAAAAATTAGGAGGAATCAAGTTTGTTCAAGGAAAGTGCAGAGTGCTCCAGTTCTTGGATTCAAAGGTTTTCACCAAAAACAGGCGCAGCCTCTCCTCCCTCCTCAAAATTCCACCTTGAAAATCCACTCTGAGAATGAAATGAAAACATTATTATAATTTCCTCTAAATGTATTGCCATAAGTTTGGAATTTAATGTGGCACAAAATACTTGAATGACAGAGTTAGAGACAAGTTGGAAAATTAAAACCACATGTACGAATAGATATGTATTTTTTGACCCCGGTCTAGGACCGTTATGAAGTGGGTCTCAACTGAAACCAAATTCACATATCTCTTTCAGTTTATTTTTTCACTGTGCTCAAGTGGCTTCTTATTGCACTTGACAATGAATAAAATTCATGTTTTTATATTACGGTTCACTCACCCACTTACTCTATGAGGAGATCCTGAAGGGATAACTTTAAGTGCTTTAACGTTAAATATATCTGAGTCTTCCTCTTCTGAACGTCGTCAATATGTAATGGTTGATGCATCTTACGGACAGAATATTACCCATTAAGTTTACATTGTGAGACGGCACACTTGTCACTATAGTAAAATAGTTAAAACACCAAGAATCGTTGGGATCAGTTCCATAACTAATAAATGACTCTTCTCATATATTTAAATAAAGATGTGTGATGCTTAACTGTGAAGTCAGGATGTGTGAAGTCATGAGTCTTCAGTGGATGTGTGATGTTGCTGCGAATGTAAAGACAAGTCACTGAGAGTCTTAGTTAAAGATGTGATGTCACTATGTGTCTTAGACGAGGATGTGTGACGTCATTTTCGTCTGAACAAAGGACACTGTATACAGAGCAAAGTTTCACGTATAGGCATTGTGTCGCTCAAGATACAGCTTACCTTGATTTAGCTCTGTATTTTTATATATATAATAATAATAAATAATATAAATAATAATAATAATAATAATAATAATAAATAATAATAATAATAATAATAATAATAATAATAATAATAATAATAATAAACATACTATGTATAGAAAGCCTGTGTTTATACAGGTCATTTCAGGCACAACCACCATCTTGTGGACAGCAGCAGCAGGTGTAAAAAAAACATGTTCAAGTGTAAAGGAAGCTCTTGTTCACATGGATCCATCCCGGCAGGTGTGAAACATTGTTTAATTACAAGTGTAACTACTACTATTATTATATATATATATATTATTTATTAATATTATATATTATATTTATTATAATATATATATATATTATTATTATTATTATATTATATATATTATATATATATTATTATTAGTGGTTTCATCTTTAGGGTTCCCCCCCATCTGTGTCCCCATCAGATGTTCTCCCTTCCCCACTTCCTATCCTACGCTCAGCAGCCCTACCTTCCCCAGCGTGTCCAGGAGTCCATCTGTGTCCCCCTCAGATGTTCTCCCTTCCCCACTTCCTATCCTACGCTCAGCAGTCCTACCTTCCCCAGCGTGTCCAGGAGTCCATCTGTGTCCCCTCAGATGTTCTCGCCCTTCCCCACTTCCTATCCTACGCTCAGCAGTCCTACCTTCCCCAGCGTGTCCAGGAGTCCATCTGTGTCCCCTCAGATGTTCTCCCTTCCCCACTTCCTATCCTACGCTCAGCAGTCCTACCTTCCCCAGCGTGTCCAGGAGTCCATCTGTGTCCCCTCAGATGTTCTCCCTTCCCCACTTCCTATCCTACGCTCAGCAGTCCCTAACCTTCCCCAGCGTGTCCAGGAGTCCATCTGTGTCCCCTCAGATGTTCTCCCTTCCCCACTTCCTATCCTAGCGCTCAGCAGTCCTACCTTCCCCAGCGTGTCCAGGAGTCCATCTGTGTCCCCTCAGATGTTCTCCTTCCCCCCTTCCCATCCCACCTCAACCACCTTCCCCCGCGTGTCCAGGACCATCTGTGTCCCCCCAATGTTTCCCTTCCCCACTTCCTATCCTACGCTCAGCAGCCCCACCCTCCCAGCGTGTCCAGGGGGCCCTCGTGTCCCCTGAGTTCTTCCCCCCTTTC
>NW_026469320.1:0-12140 GCF_026875155.1 Cherax quadricarinatus
GTGTTTTTAGATTTACAAAAACACACAAAACCCCAAGAGATGTTTTGGACGGAGAGATAAAGATAGAAACTATAACATGTATAGCTGTGATAGAATTAATAGATACTTTTAAAAGATACTTTTTATTGCACAAAAGTGCTGAATTCTAAATGATATAGAAGAAATCTTAGGCATTAAAACTGAAAATAGGAATCTGGTAATTATCCTCGTATATAAATCTCAATTAGCAACTGCTGAGGAATTCACAGATCAGTTAAAAAAGATAGATAGCTATCTGGATAGGCTAGAAAATTCAACACCAAATATTTTACTCCTTGGAGATTTTAATTTCCCTCATGTAAAATGGAAGATAGTGCAGCGTAATGTTATACCAGAAATATCTCCGGGAAGCACCCTGGTTCAACATGCACATACCAGGGAACTAATGAGGCTTTGTGGAAAGTACTCTTTAAACTAACAGGTAACTGATACCACTAGAAATGAAAATACCCTGGATTTGATATTCACAAACAACGAGGAGCTAACCAGAGACAACAGTTACAAAAACAATATACTCTGATCACAACATCATAGAAGTTCAAACTGCGTCACTAATGTTGGAGACGAGATGTTCAATAAGTTTAATTTTAACAACCATAAAATTGAATGGAAAAAATAAACCAAGAGCTATCAGACATATCCTGGGAATCAGACATGAGAATCCTAAATCCCCACCAGTGCCTATAGCACGTACCATTGAGGAAATCCAGAAGATCAAATATAGAGAGCGTTGGAGATGGTACAGAAGAAGAAAACGGGTTACTGAAATGCTTAAAAACACAAATATGTCGCAACAGAGGATAGTCTTAGCCGAGAGATCACTGAATTAGAGTAAAAACTTAAGAGGTCATACCTCACAGAAGAAGTACAAAGGGAACAAAGAACCATACAAGATATTGCAAGAAACACAAAATATTTCTATGCCTATGCAAAATCCAAGTTAAGAACTACCTGTATGACACCGCTTGGAAGTATAACACTTTTTCTCAGGCTCATTCCTTAGGCCTCCGCGGTAGTTTACCGACCTTCCTTGCTGCTTTCTTATCTGAGAGACATGTTCGTGTCAGTTTCCTCAGACTCTGTTCAGGCTGAGGGAATCCCACAAGATTGTGTCCTTAACACTACCTGTCTTCTCTTAGCTGTAAACGACCTACCTTCCGTTCTTCCACCGAATACTTGGCCGTCGCTTTATGTGGATGACTTCGCTATAGCTTACGTAGGCGGTGACTGTCGCCAGGTAGCGGCCTTTCCTCAGGATGCGATTGAGCGTCTTTCTCATTGGGGCCACTTTTCATGGATTTAAATTTTCTAGTCCGAAAACCCATTTCATTACCTTTACTAGACGTCCTCATGTCCTAGATATTACATTGTATTTGCACGGTTCACATATCCCGGAATGTGATACGGTCAAGTTTCTTGGCCTTCTATTCGATCGCCTGTTGACATGGAAACTCACATTTCCTCTCTGAAGGCAGTTTGCCATGATCGGCAAAACCTTTTTAAAATTATTGCACATCGTTCATGGACTCTCCTCCGTTTGCAATCCGCCCTAGTTTTGTCAAAGCTGGATTATGGCGACCAAATTTACTCTGCAGCTTCTCCTACAACTCTTTCTAAATTGGGTCCCCTTTATCGTTTATGCTTTGGAGTTTTTCGTTTATCCCCTGTTGAAAGCCTTTATGCTGAGGCGAATGTTCTTTCCTTAGCCGATCGTCGTAATATTCACTGCCTTCGTTACTTTTTCTGCTCTCATAACCTTCGTGTTCCTTCGTGTTGATCTCAGACGTTAATAGAAGTCCGTAATCTGATCGGTACCCCAGCTTACTCCGTCCATTTTCTCTTTGTCTTCACTCACTCTGGTCTTCTCTCCAGTTGCCTCCCTTGTATGTTCATGTAGCATCTGCCTTTCTCCCATTTCCCTTGGAAGGTTCCGACGATTCGTGTCTGTTCTCCCCTACTGCCGTGCTCCAAAGCTCTCCTACCTACGGCTGCTTCTCACTCTCTTTTTCTTAATCACTTCTGGTCGCATGCTCGTGCCGTCGCTGTTTAAACAAATGGTTCTAAATCTTCTGACAGGGTTGGGTTCGCGGCGGTGATCCCTGACGATATTGACAGGTGTCATCTGCTGGACTCAGCTAGTATTTTTACCGCCGAGTAATACGCCATCATCATAGCGCTTTACATATATGTCTCCTTCGGCGTTTTGATCATTTCAGATTCCCTCAGTACTTTACAGGCCATTAAACGATTTGATTTCCCCTCATCCATTCGTCCTTCGTATTCAGCTTTGGTTGTGCCGTGTAGCTAGCAAAAACAAAGACGTAGTTTTTTGTTGGGTCCTGGACACGTTGATGTGAGGGGCAATGAACAGGCGGATGCTGCTGCGAGGTCAGCCGTGCGTGATCTTCCGGTTACCGTCATCTCTCCCCGTCTTCGCGGCCGTTGGCAACAACGGTGGTCGGACATGCACCATAGCAAATTGCCAATTAAACAGCTTTTTGGTTCGTGGCCATCTTCTTACCACCTTGCCGTACTCGGGAGACTGCATTCTCCCGTCTCAGCACCAGTTATACCAGCCTTACCCATGGGTATCTTATGGAACGACGCCCTACTACTCTCTGTGCGGTTTGTCGGGTCTTTATTTCAGTTCAACACTTTCTTGAAGATTGTCCAGTTTACCAGCGAACTCGCAGGATTTACCTCCACCACCGCCGCTGCCCTACGGCTAATACCTTATTTTCCCTTCTTTCAGACGGTCCTGCCTTTGACTTACGATCACTTTTTGACTTGTCAGCAACTGTATTACTATACGAACTTGGACACACAGCCCTAGCGTCCCTTCCAGCCCTCTTCTCCCCTCACCTCTGCTCCCTCTCACATAGATGTTTATAACCCGGCACTATTTTCTGTCCAGCAGCGCTGCATAACCCTTGTCGGTTTAGCGCTTTATTTGATTATAATAATCGTTAGTATTTAGCTGCTAATCACTTGTGTGTTACTTATCTAGCATGTTATAGCTCCTGGCTCCGGGATTTATAATTATATATAAGTTTCATAAAGCACTATTACAAATACAAGAAATCAGAGGTAAATAAATACACAATGTTTTTGACAAATTTTATTTATAAAACAAGAGTGATACAAGTAATACAATTTTATATAACAAGAATTACATTATACATTATACAAAGTTTCCTGCTATAATCTTAACTACACACACTTCACCTTTTACACTACTGATGAACTAACTTTCAGTTGCTTGAACACCAACGTGTTATTACAACTTAACTCTCACATAACACCATCATGTTATAACTTTCACTCACAACACCATCATGTTATAACTTTCACTCACAACACCATCATGTTATAACTTTCACTCACAACACCATCATGTTATAACTTTCACTCACAACACCATCATGTTATATAACTTTTACTCACAACACCATCATGTTATAACTTTTACTCACAACACCATCATGTTATAACTTTTACTCACAACACCATCATGATGTAACTTTCACTCACAACACCATCATGTTATAACTTTCACTCATAACACCATCATGATATAACTTTCACTCATAACACCATCATGTTATAACTTTCACTCACAACACCATCATGATATAACTTTCACTCACAACACCATCATGTTATAATTTTCACTCATAACACCATCATGATATAACTTTCACTCACAACACCATCATGATATAACTTCACTCAGAACACCATCATGTTATAACTTTCACTCCATAACACATCATGATATAACTGTTTCACTCACAACACCATCATGTTATAACTTTCACTCACAACACCATCATGTTATAACTTTCACTCACAACACCATCATGTTATAACTTTCACTCACAACACCATCATGTTATAACTTTCAATCACAACACCATCATGTTATAACTTTCAATCACAACACCATCATGTTATAACTTTCACTCACAACACCATCATGTTATAACTTTCACTCACAACACCATCATGTTATAACTTTCAATCACAACACCATCATGTTATAACTTTCACTCACAACACCATCATGTTATAACTTTCACTCACAACAACACCATGATATAACTTTCACTCACAACACCATCATGTTATAACTTTCACTCACAACAACACCATGATATAACTTTCACTCACAACACCATCATGATATAACTTTCAATCACAACACCATCATGTTATAACTTTCACTCACACACCATCATGTATAACTTTCACTCACACACACACATGATATAACTTTCACTCACAACACCATCATGTTATAACTTTCACTCACAACACCATCATGTTATAACTTTCACTCACAACACCATGATATAACTTTCACTCACAACACCATCATGTTATAACTTTCACTCACAACACCATGATATAACTTTCACTCACAACACCATGATATAACTTTCACTCACAACACCATCATGTTATAACTTTCACTCACAACACCACCATGATATAACTTTCACTCACAACACCATGATATAACTTTCACTCACAACACCATCATGTTATAACTTTCACTCACACACCATCATGATATAACTTTCACTCACAACACCATGATATAACTTTCACTCACAACACCATCATGTTATAACTTTCACTCACAACACCATCATGTTATAACTTTCACTCACAACACCACCATGATATAACTTTCACTCACAACACCAACTTTCAGTGGCCACACCAACATGTTGTAAGTTTTCAGGCACTTACATCATTTTATATCTTTCACTCACCACAACACGTTAGTTATAAGACCATTTCTCCTGAGTTACGAAGTTATTATATAAACACTTTCAGACTCGCAGGAATAATAAAAACTCACCGTCTTTTAGCAGCGTGATACATCAGGGAAGTGCTGCCTCCATTCCGGCGCGTTTGCAACTAAAAATGTCGAATCCAGTCCTTTTATAAGCTACTAGACAGAGGACGCCTATTAATTTTTAATTTGTGATAAGACCAATATTGGTATTATTTAAAAACCAATTTTCAGTCCTATGTGTCCTGCTAATCTGAAGAGTCGCAGCAGAACTGTGTGAGAAAACAGGTGTCCCAACCCTCGCAAATTGATTAATTTTATCCGACAGAATAAGAAAACGTCATTAGTCAATTGTCAGGTATTTCCTGCACTTCCGGTGTCCAGCTCTCTATCCCAATGTGACACAACTTGAGAAAACACCTGTCACGGTGATCATTAATCATGTGTCGATATTATATGTCCAGTTCTCTATCCCATGAGATACATTTTCCGATGCTCATCCCTCCATCCCATGGTGCCCGTAACATGAAAGGCAGCTTAGTTTCAAAATGAAACACTCTCTCTCTCTCTCTCTCTCTCTCCCTCTCTCTCCCTCCCTCCCCCCCTCTCTCTCTCTCTCTCTCTCTCTCTCTCTCTCTCTCTCAAAACATCAAATTCATCAAATAAAAGTCCAGTTCATTGAAACAAGTTTCCCTTCTTATTAATATAAAGAGAATAAAAATTATTTACTTGGAACAAGATTCTCTCTCATATTGAACCATTTTTACAACAACCAACTAATATCCATCACCAAAACTCTGTACATTCACTACTTTAATCAGTTAAAACTATACACACTTGATATAAAAATTTATATACACATTCACGAATCTCTTCACTAACAACTTACAGCCCAAATTCTCACATGATCAACCTAGACTGTCTTCACTAAGGTACTGTGTTGGGCTCGACGGTTACTTGGTGATTTTGTGGAAAATCGAATTGTTTATAGAGTTTATTTGTAATACTATGGATTAAATTTACATGTGGAAAGTTAAAACATGTTAAACTTATTCTATAAACTGTGAATTTATACCAAGTCAAGAGTGATATTAGGAGAAGTAATTGGAGAGAATAATGACGTTAATAGAAGGAGAATTAAAGTATACAATTGAGAAGATATAAATGTAATTATTTTCAGAGTTGTGTGTGTTGTGTGTGTGTTGTGTGTGTGTTTTGTGTGTGTTGTGTGTGGGTTTTGTGTGTGTTATGTGTGTTGTGTGTGTGTGTTGTGTGTGTTGTGTGTGTGTTGTGTGTGTTGTGTGTGTGTGTTGTGTGTGTGTTGTGTGTGTTGTGTGTGTTGGTGGGGTGTTGTGTGTGGTGTTGTGTGTGTGGTTTGGTGTGTTTGGTGTGTGTTGTGTGTGTGTTGTGTGTGTGTTGTGTGTGTTGTGTGTGTTGTGTGTGTGTTGTGTGTGTGTGTGTGTGTGTGTGTGTTTTGTGTGTGTGTGTGTGTGTTGTGTGTTTTGTGTTTTGTGTGTGGTTGTGTGTGTGTGTGTGTGTGTTGTGTGTGTGTGTGTGTGTGTGTGTGTGTGTGTGTGTGTGTGTGTTGTGGGGTTGTGTGTGTGTGTGTGTGTTGTGTTGTGTGTGTGTGTGTGCACTCATCTAATTGTGGTTGCACAGGTCGAGTCGTAGCTCCTGGCCCAGCCTCTTCACTGGTCGCTACTAGGTCTACTCTCTCTTGCTTGTTGAATTTTATCATACCTCTTCTTAAAGCTATATATTATACCTGCCTCCACTACATCACTCTCCAGACTGTTCCACTTCCTGACAGATCTGTGAATGAAGAAATACTTTCTAACATCCTTGTGGCTCGTCTAAGTCTTCAACTTCCAATTGTGACTCCTTGTTGATGTCTCCCATGTCTAGAACATCCTGTCTCTGTTCACCTTGTCGATTCCTCTCGGTATTTTATATGTCGTTATCATGTCGTCCCCTGTCCCTCCTGTCCTCCAGTGTCGTCAGGTCGAGTTCCCATAACCTCTCCTCGTAGGGCATGCTTCTTAACTCCGGGACTAGTCTCGTTGCAAACCTCTGCACTTTAAACTATACCACGGGCGGGGATACAACCCGCGATCTGAGAGTCTCAAAACTTCAGACCATCGCGTTTCTCTAGTTTCCTGACATGCTTGGCCAGGTGTGGGTTCCAAACTGGAGCTGCATACTCCAAAATGGGCCTAACGTACACGGTGCACAGGGTCAGGAACAACACTGTTCTAAGTTAGTTGAAGGGTATTCTATACGTTAGCCAGTCGCCCATATGCTGCAGCAGTTATTTGGTTGATGTGCGCCTCAGGAGATGTGCTCGGTTTTTTACACACTCCGAGATCCTTTTTCCATGAGTGAGGTTTGTAGTTTTTGGCCCCTAGACTGTACTCTGCGGCCTTTTTACCATTCCTCGATCTTCATGACTTTGCACTCGGTGGGATTGAACTCCAGGAGCCAATTGCTGGAGCAGGTTTGCAGTCTGTCCAGATTCTCTGTAGTCCTACCTTGTCCTCCTCTGACTGAATTCCCCTTATTAACTTCACATCGTGTGCAAACAGGGACACTTCTGAATCCATTCCTCCCGTCATATCATTCACATATACCAGAAACAGCATTTATCTTAAAACTGATCCATGTGGAATCCCACTCGTCATAGGCGCCCACACTTACACTTCATTACGTACCATGACTCGCTGATACCTTCCCGTCAAGTATTCTCTGATTCATTGCAGTGCCTTCCCTGTTATACCTGCTTTTGCACTAATGTCTTGTGTAGAACTGTGTCAAAACCCTTCTTCAGTCCAAGAAAATGCAATCAACCCACCGCTGTGGGTTGATTGCATTTTCTAAAAACCCACTGCTGTCACCTTGTCATAAAACTAGAAGGTTTGTGACACGAGATTTTCCATGTCTGAATCCATGCTGGTTGTCGTTTATAAGCTCATTCCTTTCTAGGTGGTCCACCACTCTTCTCCCGATAATCTTCTCCATGACTTTGCATACAGTACATGTCAGTGACACTGGTCTGTAGTTTAGTGCTTCGTGTCTCCCTATTCAAAATTAGGACTACATTTGCTGTCTTCTATACATCGGGTAGTCGCCCTATTTCGATAAAAGTGATGAAGATTGTTGTTAGTGGTACACAGAGCGCCTCTGCTCCCTCTCTCAGGACCCACCCAGAGATGTTCGGTCCCACTGCCTTTGAGATATCTAGTTCGCTTAGCAGCCTCTTTACCTCCTCCTCGGTTGTATGTATCGTATTCAGCACTTGTTGGTGTACCCCGCCTCTCCGTCTTTCTGGAGTCCTTTCTGTTTCTACTGTGAAACTTCTTTGAATCTCGTGTTGAACTTATCACATACTTCTAGGTCGTTTCCTTCCTCAGCCTGATTACCTGGTCTTTGATGGTTGTCTTCTTCCTGATGTAGCTGTACAGTAGCTTTGGGGAAGATTTGACTTTCGCTGCCATGTCATTTTCGTATTGCCGCTGGGCCTCTCTCCTTACCTGTGTCTATTCATTTCTTACTCTTCGACCGCTCTCCTTGTTCTTCTTGATCCTTTACCTTCTATACTTCTTCCGCTCTCTAGCGCATTTGGTTTTAGCCTAGATACACCTTTTGGTGAACCAAGGGCTCGTCCTAGCCTTCTTATTATGTCTGTTGCCCTTGGGTACAAACCTCTCCTCTGCTTCCTTGCATATTGTTCTCACATATTCCTGGTGGCTAAAGCTCTCGCTTAACACGGCGAGGGTCTGGGTTCGATTCCCAGCCAGAGTAGAAACATTGTGCATGTTTCTTTGCACCTGTTGTCTGTGTTCACCCATCAGTAAAATGGGTACCTGGATGTTAGTCGACTGGTGTGGGTCGCATCCTGGGACACTGACCTAATTTGCCCGAAATGCTCAACATAACAAAGGGCTTTCTATATAGTAGTATGTCATTGATGTCAGCTAGACCTGTATACCATGTACATGTACTTGTAGTAAATACAGGTATTATTATTATTTATTATTATTATTATTATTATTATTATTATTATTATTATCTCATTTACTGTTTTCCCTACCAGTTCTCTGTCCCACTGGACCTCGCACAGTAAATTTCTCATGCCTGTATAGTCCCCTCTCATGTAGCTTGGCTTCATTCTTCTTGCTCTTCCTGCCTCCCTCTCCAATTGTAACTCCAATTGTAACTATATATTCGAAGCTTAGAAACACGTGATCACTAGCTCCGAAGGGCCTCTCATATGTGATGTCCTCAATATCCGCACTGTTCAAGGTGAATACTAGGTCCAGTCTTGCTGGTTCATCCTCTTCCTTCTCTCTGGTAGTGTCCCTAACGTGTTGATACATGATGTTTTCCAGTACTATCTCCAGCATCTTAGCCCTCCACGTTTCTGGGCCCCCATGTGGCTCCAGGTTTTCCCAGTCGATTTCTTTGTGATTGAAGTCACCCACGACCAGCAGCTTTGCAATGCTCACATGGGCCCTTCTGGCCACTTCAGCCAGTGTGTCAACCATTTCTCTGTTACTTTCATCATATACTTGCCTTATCCTCCTGCTGTTTTGAGGCGGGTTATAAATCACTGCAATCACCACTGTGGGACCTCCAATCTGAAGTGTTCCTATTATGTAGTCCGATTCTTTTCTCTCCAACTCGTCAAAATCCCATTGGTTTTTGATGAGTAGTGCCACTCCTCCTCCCCCCCCCCAGTTCCCTCAGTGTTTCCTCAGGATCTGACATTCAGTTGGAAAGATGGCATTTTTCTTGAGAGCTTATTTTCTCTGAGGGCTATGATATCTGGTGACGCCTCGGTGAGTCTTTCGTGCCACTCCTCCCATTTATTTATACCATCAGCGTTGGTGAACCACACCTTCAGTTTCCTCTCCAACACTGTATTCTGGGAGGGGTATGGGGGGTGGGGGTTATACATCACTGCAGTCACCACAATGGAACCTTCATTCTGAAGTGTTCCTATTATGCAGTCCCTTGCTTCTCCTCTGTCCTCACTCTCCAGCTTGTCAAAATCCCATTGGTTTTTGATGAACATTGCCTCTCCTCCACCCCCTGTTCCCTCTGTCTTTCCTCCGTATTTGATATCCAGTTGGAAAGAGAGCATTTGTTATCATTCCTGAGAGCTTGGCTCCTGTCAGGGCTATGATATCTTGTGAAGCCTCGGTGACTCTTTCGTGCCACTCTTCCCATTTGTTTATACCATCAGCGTTGGTGAACCACACCTTCAGTTTCCTCTCCAACACTATATTCTGGGGAGGGGGTTGTGAGGGATTGTATGTGCTATGGGATTCTACTTCAATTGCGGGGTGGGGATTGTGAGTGTGGGGTGTGTGTTTGGCTGTGGATTTCTGAGGGTGGTTCTGTGGGTGTTTGCGCACTCTGCTTTACTCGACTATGGTTGTTCTCTGCTGACTTTAGCTTTGTCTCTCTTTCTTGCCCCTTTCGTCTTCGTGTCTTCTCTCTCAGATGTCGTCGTTCTGTCCTCGTTCTGTCGTGGTCTAGGAACACCCTGTGGTATGTTGTTGATTCCTTTAGTCATGATTTCTCCTGCAGGATCCTGTCTCACACCATTTCTGTCTTGAAAACCAGTTTGACTGGCTGATTTCTCTCCTACAAGTACCCCCTCTATTTTCTAAAAAATTATTAGCTTAGACATGTCCTCCTCTCCTGTTTGTTTCATGATATTTTTATGATATTTTCATGATATTTTTTCTCTGCTGTCTTCCATCATACATCTTCCCTTTGCTCATCATACATCTTTCCACGTTCCTGTACCTCCTGGTGGCCTGGTCATGCCTCTGCATGGGGGCCTGTCTTCTCCGAATGTGTCCTACTCATGTACGCCTGCTCCCCCCCCCCCCCTTACATACTACTGTCCCTGTGCCCAGCAGTGTGCCCCCATTGTTCCTCGACCTTGCCTGGTGACCTGATGGGGCGTCAATGCAAGTTTTGTCTCCTTTTTTCCTTCAAATCCCTTGTTTAACATTGGAGAAAAGAGAGTGGAGACAGGAAATACCTGACAGTTGACTGATGACGTTTTTATTCTGTCAGACAAAATTAATCGATGTGCGAAGGTGAGGACACCTGTTTTCGCACACAGTTCTGCTGCGACCTCTCAAGTTAGCAGGACACATAGGATTGAAAATTTGTTTTTAAATAATACCAATATGGGTCTTATGACGAATTAAAGATTAATAGGCGCCCTCTATCTAGTAGCTTATATAAGGGCTAGAGTCGACATTTTTAGTTGCAAACGCGCCCGAAAGGAGGCAGCACTTCCCTGATGTATCACGCTGCTAAAAGACGGTGAGTTTTTAATATTCTTGCGAGTTTAAAAGTGTTTACATACAAATAACTTCGTTATAACTCAGAAGAAATGGTTTATATTGGAGCGTCTGAAATCTCCGTGACTGACTGAAAGTGTTTCTCGAAGGCTTTGTCATGTTGGTGTTGTGAGTGAGCTATAACATGGTGGTGTTGTGAGTAAAAGTTATAACATGGTGGTGTTGTGAGTGAAAGTTATAACATGGTGGTGTTGTGAGTGATAGTTATAACATGATGGTGTTGTAAGTGAAAGTTATAACATGATGGTGTTGTGAGTGAAAGTTATAACATGATGGTGTTGTGAGTGAAAGTTATAACATGATGGTGTTGTGAGTGAAAGTTATAACATGATGGTGTTGTGAGTGAAAGTTATATCATGATGGTGTTGTGAGTGAAAGTTATAACATGATGGTGTTGTGAGTGAAAGTTATAACATGATGGTGTTATGAGTGAAAGTTATAACATGATGGTGTTGTGAGTGAAAGTTATAACATGATGGTGTTGTGAGTGAAAGTTATAACATGATGGTGTTATGTGAGAGTTAAGTTGTAATAACACGTTGGTGTTCAAGCAACTGAAAGTTAGTTCATCAGTAGTGTAAAAGGTGAAGTGTGTGTAGTTAAGATTATAGCAGGAAACTTTGTATAATGTATAATGTAATTCTTGTTATATAAAATTGTATTACTTGTATCACTCTTTGTTTTATAAATAAAATTTGTCAAAAACATTGTGTATTTATTTACCTCTGATTTCTTGTATTTGTAATAGTGCTTTATGAAACTTATATATAATTATAAATCCCGGAGCCAGGAGCTTTATCATGCTAGATAAGTAACACATAAGTGATTAGCAGCTAAATACTGACGATTACTGTAATCAATTAAAGCGCTAAACCGACAAGGTGCATCGCTGCGGGACAGAAAATAGTGCCAGGGCAAAA
>NW_026469321.1:0-12662 GCF_026875155.1 Cherax quadricarinatus
CTGTCAGTCCATTCATCTGCCTGTCAGTCCATGTAAATCGCCTGCAGTCCTGTACTCGCCTGCAGTCCTGTCACTCTGCCTGCATCCATGTCACTCTGCCTGACAGTCCATGTCACTCTGCCTGTCAGTCCATGTCAATCTGCCTGTCAGTCCATGTCACTCTGCCTGACAGTCCATGTCACTCTGCCTGTCAGTCCATGTCACTCTGCCTGTCAGTCCATGTTACTCTTCACAGGTGAGTACAAGAATGTGAATTCACCTGACTTTGCCCACACCTGACCCTGCCCACACCTGACCCTTCCCACACCTGACCCTGCCCACACCTGGCCCTGCCCACACCTGGCCCTGCCCACACCTGGCCCTGCCCACACCTGGCCCTGCCCACACCTGGCCCTGCCCACACCTGACCTTAACCACAACTGACGATGACCACACGTGACCCTGCCCACACCTGACCCTGCCCACACCTGACCCTGCCCACACCTGATTCCTAACCACACCTGACGATGACCACACCTGACCCTGTCCACACTGGCCCTGCCCACACCTGACCCTAACCACACCTGACTTTGCCCACACCTGACCCTGCCCACACCTGGCCCTTCCCACACCTGACCTTGCACACTCCTGACCCTAACCACACCTGACGATGACACACCTGACCCTGCCCACACCTGACCCTGCCCACACATGACCCTAACCACACCTGACGATGACCACACGTGACCCTGCGCACACATGACCCTGCCCACACCTGACCCTAACCACACCTGACCCTAACTAGTCCTGATGATGACCACACCTGACCCTAACTACACCTCACCTTGCCCACACCTCACCCTGCCCACACCTTACCCTGCCCACACCTGACACAAACCACACCTGACCCTGCCCATGAATTCTCTGCATTATATTCACACCACACATTGCCCTCAGACATGACATCTCCACTGCCTCCAGCCTTCTCCTCGCTGCAACTTCATCACCCATGCTTCACACCCATATAAGAGCGTTGGTAAAACTATACTCTCATACATTTCCCTCTTTGCCTCCAAGGACAAAGTTCTTTGTCTCCACAGACTCTTAAGTGCACCACTCACCCTTTTCCCCTCATCAATTCTATGATTCACCTCATCTTTCATAGACCCATCCGCTGACACGTCCACTCCCAAATATCTGAATACATTCACCTCCTCCATACTCTCTCCCTCCAATCTGATATCCAATCTTTCATCACCTAATCTTTTTGTTATCCTCATAACCTTACTCTTTCCTGTATTCACTTTTAATTTTCTTCTTTGCACACCCTACCAAATTCATCCACCAACCTTTGTTACCCGCACATTTTGTGTCCTGATGGCAGTTTATGTTACCTGCGCATTTTGTGTCATGATTTATTTTATTTATTTATTTATTAACAATTTGAGCACACATACAGAGGTACAAAAAAATACAGATAAGAGCAGCATGCCAAAGCCACTTATACTATGCATAGCATTACGGGCTTGCTTAAAATTAACTTAAGATTAACTAAGCAATGATGAAATCAGTGATAAAACATTAATGTAAACAAATTACTATAAAGCACAAGTGAGTATTACAAAGACAGGTCATATGGTTGCATTCAGTCATATGAAGTATTCTGTTAGGTAGTGTATTTAAAAATAATAAAGTTAGATTCGGTTTTAGGTTTAACATTTATGTGATATAATTGTGAGAAACATTTAAGATATACAATTTATAAGGTTCAGTTATTCAGTATTTATTTGGATTTGAGTGTAAGTGAACTTTGAGAAGAGACTTGAATTTATAAACAGGTAGTGTTTCTTTTATATTTACAGGTAATGAATTCCAGATTTTAGGGCCTTTTATGTGCATTGAGTTTTTGCATAGCGTGAGATGGACACGAGGAACATCAAATAGTGATCTGTGCCTTGTGTTATGGTCATGTGTTCTGTTGAGGTTGGCAAGGAGATGTTTGAGGGGAGGGTTAATATCAGAGTTAAGTGTTCTATGTATGTAATAGGTGCAGTAATAAGTATGGATGTTTTGTATGGTGAGTAGGTTTAGTGTATTGAATATTGGTGGAGTGTGCTGCCTGTAGTGAGAATTTGTTATCATTCTAACTGCAGCCTTTTGTTGGGTAATTAGTGGTCTGAGATGGTTAATTGTTGTTGAGCCCCATGCACAAATTCCATAGGTGAGATAGGGGTAAATAAGAGAGTGATAAAGGGCCAGGAAGGCTGACTGTGGAACATAGTACCGTATCTTCGATAGTATGCCTACAGTCTTGAAAATTTTCTTAGAAATTTGTTGTATATGTGTATGAAATTTGAGTCTATTATCAAGGTGGATTCCTAAGAATTTTCCCTCTGTTAGCTTTGTGATAGGTGATCCGCTTATCATTAGCTCTGTTACCAAACTGAATGAAGTAGGTTTTGTCAATGTTTAGTGTAAGTTTGTTAGTCCTCATCCAGGAAGATATTTTCTGTAATTCGGTGTTTACAATATTGGCTAGCGTGACTGGGCTCGGGTGAGAGAAGACGTATGTAGTGTCATCTGCAAAAAGTGTTGGTTTGAGTAATTGCGAAGCATTTGGAAGGTCATTTATGTATAGGAGAAAGAGAAGAGGGCCAAGGACACTTCCCTGTGGGACACCAACTGTAATTGGTTGCGCAGAAGAGTTTGCCCCATTTGCGTACACATATTGGTTTCTGTTGCTGAGGTAAGACTTGAGGTAGTTGAGGGAGTGCCCTCTTATACCATAGTGTGACAATTTTACGTGGAGCAAGTCATGGTCAACTGTATCAAAAGCTTTACGTAAGTCAATGAAGATCCCCAGTGGGACTTCTTTTTTCTCTATTGCAGTGTATATATGTTCTAGCATGTGTATAATAGCATCATTAGTATTTTTATTAGGCCTGAATCCAAATTGGCAGGGGTTGAGTATGTTTGGGAGATAAGGTAGGAGTAGATTCGTTTATGAATTAATTTTTTCGAATATTTTTGAGAGAGGGTGTAAGTTGGATATTGGCCTATAGTTATTCAACTCTGTTTGGTCTCCTCCTTTGTGGATCGGGGTGACCCTTGCTATTTTGAGTACTGTAGGGAAGGTGGAGGATTCAATGGATTTGTTAAAAAGTGTTGCAATGATTGGTGATAGCACTTGTGACACTTTTTTGTATATAAAGGGTGGTAAGGTATTTAAATCTCCTGCCTTGTTTTTTTAGTGCGTTGATAATAAGGGAGACTTCGTATGGGTTAGTCGGAGCTAGGAACAGTGTGTTCGGGTAGTTGCCGGTGAGGTAGTCATTTGGTGGGGTATCTGAGCTTGGGATTTTATTGGCAAGGTTTTGTCCTATAGTGGAGAAGAAATCATTGAGTCTGTTTGCTGTTTCTGTTGGTGGGAGTTGGGGTTCATCTGATTTTGCTAATTTTATTTCGCTATTTCGTGATATCTTTTTTGTTCCCAGAATTTCTGATAGGGTTTTCCAGGTCTTTTTTATATCACCTCGTAAGTTGGATAATCTGTTCTCATAATACAATTTTTTTGCCCTTCTTATCAGGCTGGTTAGGATTGACGAGTAACGTTTTGTTTGGTCTCTGGTTATGTGACCCATTCTGTACTGTTTTTCATATTGGTGTTTTGTATTTATGGATTTGAGAATGCTGGGTGTTAGCCAGGGACTGTTCAGTCTCTTAGCTGTCATCTGTTTAGTTTTTTTAGGGCAGTGCTTGTTATAGAGGTATTGGGTCTTTTTTAGAAAATTATTAATACATTCGTCAATATCTGTATAGATTTCTAGCTCAGTGTGCCAATCAATGTTTGCTACTGCTGTTGTGAAGTTATTAATGGCTGCCTCATTGTGAAGTCTGAAGGTGACTTTAGTAGTGTCTTGGGGTAATTTACCAAGAGTTGTTATGAGGAAAGTAGGGTAGTGGTCTGTGGTATTATCTGTAATTATGCCTGATTTTAAAGGGGATATGGTGTTGGTCCAGATGTGGTCAAGTAGGGAAACACTAGTCTCTGTAACTCTTGTAGGTTTTGTTACTGTTGGTAGTAACATATAGTTACTCATTGTGTTTGTGAATTCAGTAACGTGTGGGTCCTGGTCTTGCAGGAGATTTATATTGAAGTCACCTGAGAGTAGTAAGTGATCTTTGTTCATGCGTGCATCAGTTATCATACTTCCTAGGTTTTGACTAAATTGGCTAATGTTTGACTGTGGAACTCTGTAGATGTTTATCACTGTGAGAGGTTTTTGTAGGTATTTGGATTTGAATTTAGCTATTATATATTCCCCATGTTCATCCCTTGTGCAAGTATTAGTGATACATTCTAGTTGGTCTGAGTAGTATATGGCTGTGCCACCCCCTTGTTGGTCTGGCCTACAGTTGTGTATGGCTGTGTAACCAGGAATGGCATAGACATCTGTACTATGATGGCAGTTTATGTTACCTGCACAGTTTGTGTCCTGATGGCAGTTTATGTTACCTGCACATTTTTTGTCCTGATGGCAGTTTATGTTACCTGCACAGTTTGTATCATGATGGCAGTTTATGTTACCTGCACAGTTTGTGTCCTGATGGCAGTTTATGTTACCTGCACAGTTTGTGTCCTGATGGCAGTTTATGTTACCTGCACAGTTTGTGTCCTGATGGCAGTTTATGTTACCTGCACATTTTGTGTCATGATGGCAGTTTATGTTACCTGCACAGTTTGTCCTAATGGCAGTTTATGGTGCCTGCACAGTTTGTGTCCTGTGTGTCACTTGGTGCTGCCCAACCACAAGGTGACCACAAGGGAAAGCAACTATTCAACATAATGGCAGCAAGAAACCTCACTTTCCAAGGCCCGTTCTTTAATCATTCGTGGGCCCCCACCCAAGGACACCTGACGTAGTACTTACCAACAGGGAGTGCGACCTGTTCCACTGCCGAATCTCCGGAGACGGTAACGTCGGATCACCTGGAGTTTACCTGGAGAGAGTTCCGGGGGTCAACGCCCCCGCGGCCCGGTCTGTGACCAGGCCTCCTGGTGGATCAGAGCCTGATCAACCAGGCTGTTGCTGCTGGCTGCACGCAAACCAACGTACGAGCCACAGCCCGGCTGATCCGGAACTGACTTTAGGTGCTTGTCCAGTGCCAGCTTGAAGACTGCCAGGGGTCTGTTGGTAATCCCCCTTATGTGTGCTGGGAGGCAGTTGAACAGTCTCGGGCCCCTGACACTTATTGTATGGTCTCTTAACGTGCTAGTGACACCCCTGCTTTTCATTGGGAAGATGTTGCATCGTCTGCCAAGTCTTTTGCTTTCGTAGTGAGTGATTTTCGTGTGCAAGTTCGGTACTAGTCCCTCTAGGATTTTCCAGGTGTATATAATCATGTATCTCTCCCTCCTGCGTTCCAGGGAATACAGGTTTAGGAACCTCAAGCGCTCCCAATAATTGAGGTGTTTTATCTCCGTTATGCGCGCCGTGAAAGTTCTCTGTACATTTTCTAGGTCGGCAATTTCACCTGCCTTGAAAGGTGCTGTTAGTGTGCAGCAATATTCCAGCCTAGATAGAACAAGTGACCTGAAGAGTGTCATCATGGGCTTGGCCTCCCTAGTTTTGAAGGTTCTCATTATCCATCCTGTCATTTTTCTAGCAGATGCGATTGATACAATGTTATGGTCCTTGAAGGTGAGATCCTCCGACATGAACATTAAAATGGTATGAAATACCGACAGATTGTTAAGTAAAGCAACATCCTCCGACATGATCACTCCCAGGTCTTTGACGTTGGTGTTTCGCTCTATTTTGTGGCCAGAATTTGTTTTGTACTCTGATGAAGATTTAATTTCCTCATGTTTACCATATCTGAGTAATTGAAATTTCTCATCGTTGAACTTCATATTGTTTTCTGCAGCCCACTGAAAGATTTGGTTGATGTCCGCCTGGAGCTTTGCAGTGTCTGCAATGGAAGACACTGTCATGCAGATTCGGGTGTCATCTGCAAAGGAAGACACGGTGCTGTGGCTGACATCCTTGTCTATGTCGGATATGAGGATGAGGAACAAGATGGGAGCGAGTACTGTGCCTTGTGGAACAGAGCTTTTCACCGTAGCTGCCTCGGACTTTACTCTGTTGACGACTACTCTCTGTGTTCTGTTAGTGAGGAAATTATAGATCCATCGACCGACTTTTCCTGTTATTCCTTTAGCACGCATTTTGTGCGCTATTACGCCATGGTCACACTTGTCGAAGGCTTTTGCAAAGTCTGTATATATTACATCTGCATTTTTTTTGTCTTCTAGTGCATTTAGGACCTTGTCGTAGTGATCCAATAGTTGAGACAGACAGGAGCGACCTGTTCTAAACCCATGTTGCCCTGGGTTGTGTAACTGATGGGTTTCTAGATGGGTGGTGATCTTGCTTCTTAGGACCCTTTCAAAGATTTTTATGATATGGGATGTTAGTGCTATTGGTCTGTAGTTCTTTGCTGTTGCTTTACTGCCCCATTTGTGGAGTGGGGCTATGTCTGTTGTTTTTAGTGACTGTGGGACGACCCCCGTGTCCATGCTCCCTCTCCATAGGATGGAAAAGGCTCGTGATAGGGGCTTCTTGCAGTTCTTGATGAACACAGAGTTCCATGAGTCTGGCCCTGGGGCAGAGTGCATGGGCATGTCATTTATCGCCTGTTCGAAGTCATTTGGCGTCAGGATAACATCGGATAGGCTTGTGTTAATCAAATTTTGTGGCTCTCTCATAAAAAATTCATTTTGATCTTCGACTCTCAGTCTGGTTAGCGGCTTGCTAAAAACTGAGTCATATTGGGACTTGAGTAGCTCACTCATTTCCTTGCTGTCATCTGTGTAGGACCCATCTTGTTTAAGTAGGGGCCCAATACTGGACGTTGTTCTCGATTTTGATTTGGCATAGGAGAAGAAATACTTTGTTTTTTTTTTCGATTTCATTTATGGCTTTTAGTTCTTCCCGCGATTCCTGACTCCTAAAGGATTCTTTCAGCTTAAGTTCGATGCTTGCTATTTCTCTGACCAGTGTCTCCCTACGCATTTCAGATATATTGACCTCTTTTAGCCGCTCTGTTATTCTTTTCCGTCGCCTGTAAAGGGAGCGCCTGTCTCTTTCTGTTTTACATCTACTCCTCCTCTTTCTTAGAGGAATAAGCCTTGTGCATACATCGAGTGCCACCGAGTTAATCTGTTCTAGGCATAAGTTGGGGTCTTCCCAGCTTATATCGGTTAGGACTTGGTTTACTTGGTCCCACTTTATGTTTTTGTTATTGAAGTTGAATTTGGTGAATGCTCCCTCGTGACTAATCTCATTATGTCGGTCTGGGGCTCCGCGCATACATGACTGAACCTCAATTATGTTGTGATCTGAGTATATTGTTTTTGATATGGTGACATTTCTTATCAGATCATCATTGTTAGTGAAGATGAGGTTCTAGTGTATTCTCCAGTCTAGTAGGCCTTGCTGGATTATTTGGCGGTTTAAAGGTTGAATTTTGGTCAGAGTTTATTTGAACAATATTAGTCTGCTATGATCCTCATTTTATCTAAGTTGACCTCCAGGGCGTATGTATGGCAGAGCGAATTTATTTAGCTTCAATATTACCTGTCCGAATTTGTAGGGATGTTAGGAGGTTGTAAATCCCCCAGTGACAAGTTTGGGTGACTAGACTGGTAAAAGTTTCCAACACTTGGGTCAATATTAACAGTCTGTGTCCTAGGAACTTGCTGTAGGGTGCCAATCCGGATGGCTTGTTACTACCACATTGATAGGTTTGTTACTCGATCCTTTACTGCTCAAACTTCCACTACATCATTATGAAGCTTAGCAAGTTTGTGCAAACTGAGTGACTCTGAAATTGTACAGGGCCAACCCCCCCCCCCTTTCCTGTTCACTCAGTCACATCTGGTATAGGCTGATAACCTGGACCAATTTCGTTGTCCAAGTGCCTTTAGTGTCAACAGTGAAAGCCGCGAACAAATGTCTTTGGCCTCTGCAAGCAGTCCACGGATGAAAGGTATTTTGTTGTTTGTTGCTGGCTTTAGACCCTGTATATTTGCAAAGAAGAATGTTATCGGACTGGTGGTATTGTTGGTACTGGGGGGGGATTTTTTTTCCGGCATATCGCATATCGCAGTCATAATCAAGCTCCAATCAACACCGTTCCCACCCAACCAACCCAAACCCAGCCTTAAAACACTAGGCTTTGACCCCTACAGAGACTACCTGGGAAATGACCATACTATTTCTCTTGAGAACCAACCCTTCACTTCAATAGATGAGGCAATCAACTCCCTCCACGACAGAATCACTGAGGCCACACAGCATGCTGCGAGCTAACAACCTCCAAGATCTACCAGCAGTACAAGCCAACCAGAGAAATTAAAGACAGCATGAAAAACTACCAAGCCGAGTGTAGCAGGCACTACCACACAGGGCAGCCCACCCATGGAGTACTAGAAAGGATGAGGAGAGAGTTAATCTCCTTAATCACCCAGTACAAGTGGGACCTTTGGAAATATCGAGTGCTCCAAGCTCTGGTGGCCTGGTGGTTAACGCTCTCGCTTCACACGGCGAGGGCCTGGGTTCGATTCCCAGCCAGAGTAGAAACATTGAACGTGTTTCTTTCCACCTGTTGTCTATGTTCCCCATCAGTAGAATGGGTACCTGGGTGTTAGTCGACTGGTGTGGGTCGCATCCTGGGACACTGACCTAATTTGCCTGAAATGCGGAGCATAACAAGGGACTTTTTATATAGTAGTATGTCATTGTTGTCAGCTAGGACTGTATACCTTGTACATGTACTTGTAGTAAATAAAGATATTATTATATTATTATTATTATAACCAGTACAAGCGCCACCCAGAACACTTCTGGAGCAAAATCCGCAGCCTACTGGGGGCAAAACACACTCCCACACAACACCTACCACACTCCTTCACCGACGAAGACGGCGAGGAGGTAACTACCCTGCTCGAGGACCCACAAGACCAAGTGCTAAGTTGATGGGAAACATATGGAAGAACATTCTCTCACACAATGACAGCAGAAGATTTAACAACCACTACCAGTGGGTAAAGCAATGATGGGACGAAAGCCTAGAAGACTTCCTCCCCATACCATCAATCGACACATTTGTCGAAAACGAACACCCACTAACTAGACCAATTACTCTCAGGGAAGTGTCCCAAGTCATCGGTCGAATGAGAAACACAGCACCTGGTCCTTCAAGAATAACAGCAAAACTAAAAATACCTTCCCCGTAACTGCAAGATGTCGCTGGTGAATATCTTCAATGCCGTCTTGGCATCGGGACACTTCCCAGTGGCATTTAAGACGGCAAAAATGATTTTCATTGCAAAACCCAACAAAGACAACCGAAATCCCGAAAACTACAGGCCCATCTCCTTACTCGAAGTCACGGGCAAAGTCTTCAAGAAAATAGTCTCAAACAGACTGAATTACTACATGGAATTCAACCACCTATTCACCGAAAAGCAGTTCGGCTTCAGGTCCCACCGCAGCACACAACATGAGATAAATATCATCTTTGATGCCGTGGCCAGCCTGAGGAAGCAAGGGAACCTGCCTGACGAAACTGGGGACTTACACAAGGCCTTCACCCCTTTGGGCGCGACGATTCATCTTAAAAACTTGCAGACCTCCCAATCACAACTGGACCTTTCTTAGGCTCTAACAACTTCTTAACAGGAAGTTATTTCCCACCTTCCAGGGACGGCAGCAACGCCCTTCACCCCGACGGGTGGAGACCACAAGGCTCTTGCCCCCAGCCCTATACTCTTCAAATATTTGAATAAAAGACACAAGGCAACAAAAGTAAACTTTTTTATTGGGGAAAACGTTTGCTCTCCGGGAGCTTTGTCAAGCCGTTACAAACAGACATGGACACAGAGGGATATAAAGGCCAGATGGGTGAAATACATTTAAAGTAGAAGTAGTATAATATAAGTGGAGTAGTATAGTAATACATAGTTAGAACAATTAACTCGCACATGAGAAAAAGGATAAAAGCTATAACTTGTGTAACATGAAAAAGGTTAGAAAAATTTTCAAAAAGGACGGATAAGAAGGCCTTTTCAATGTTAATCTCTGCAATGTGCTCATTAACGGGTTTTCCTTTTTTCAGAGGATTCTTGCAAAGATTTTTCAGAGATGGGAAGCTGCCTTTGTTTTTTTTAAATTGATTAAAACACTATTAGTGAAGATTAAAGGGCACTTGCGTCTGCGAAATTATTTTTTTTGATCACTTTTTGGGCGCCTTGAATTTCGTGAGTGATTGGTGGAATTTGGTGTTGTACACAGGCTTTTTTCAAGTTATTGCTCCTACATCGTAAAGGTGTTCATTAGGCGGGTGTCGAGGTTTTTGCGTTTCACCTACATGAATCTTGTCCAGCCTCCACAGGGGATAGTGTAAACCCTTTATTACTGGGTTGGGTGCTTGGATTTTTTTCTGGTTAAATCCTTATTAAGTGCTGGAAGCAATGGCGACTCCGGTGTTAGCTTTTAAAGTACTTTAGAAACATTCAGTGCAACCACTCCTAACAAAGTTATAATTCTTTTCCCAACAGCCAGGTTTTCACTGAATGTTTTCTAAAGCATAGAGGAAGGTTAAGGGGAAAACGACCTGACGACACTGAAGACAGGAGGTTACGGGGATGTGATAACGAATACAAAAAAACTGATGTAGTCATGGGGAAGAGACAGGATTTTTTCCCAAAATGGGGCACAGAAAACGAGGGGGCACAGTTTGGAATTGAAAACCAGATGAATCACAGGATTTAGAAGATTTCTTTAGTCATAGAGTTGTCAGGAATGAAATAGCCTGGGGAATGATGTATGGGCAGCATCATACATAGCTTTTTGGAGGTATGATAAAGCTCAGAGCGGGGAAAAGTGACCGGTAGCGGCCCCGGGGAAGAGGCAGGGCCAGGCGTACTGACCCCCACAACCACAACTAGGTGATACAACAAGGTGAGTACACACCACACACCCACACAACTACACCCACAACCCCCACACACACACACACACACACACACACACACAGTAAGTGGAATAGTTTTTGGGGAAACGATGTAGTGGGGGCAGGACCATACAAGCTTTTAAGCAGAGGTATATAAAACTCACGGCCAGGGAGAGTGACCTAGAGCGATCATGAAGAGGGGGGCCCCGGGGCCGGACCGACCCCCGCAACCTCAACTAGGTGAGTACAACTAGGTGAGTACCCACACACACACACCCCACAACCACAACTAGGTGAGTACATACAACACACCACCCACACACGCCACACCCACACACATACACCCACACACACACACCACACACACTACACCCACACACACACACACACCACACACCACAACACACACCACACCACCACACACACACTCCCTCTCTCTCTCCCTTCTCTCTCCCCCTCTCTCTCCCTCTCTCTCTCCCTCTCTCTCTCCCTCTCATCCTCTTCTCTCTCTCTCTCTCCTCTCTCTCTCCCTCTCTCTCTCCCTCTCTCTCTCCCTCTCCTCTCCATCTCTCTCCCCTCCTCTCTTCTCCCTCTCTCTCTCCCTCTCTCTCTCACTCTTCTCTCCCCTCTCTCTCCCTCCTCTCTCCCTCTCTCTCTCCCTCTCCTCTCTCCCTCTCCTCTCTCTCACCTCTCTCTCTCCCTCTCTCTCTCTCCCTCTCTCTCTCCCTCTCTCTCTCCCTCTCTCTCTTCCTCTCTCTCTCCCTCTCCTCTTCCTATCCTCTCCCCCTCTCTTCTCTTCTCTCCCTCACTCCCATAACCCAATCTCTCACCATCCTCTCTCTCTATAGGCTTCTCTCTCCTATCTCTCCATTTCTCTCCTCATAGCATTTTCCCTCACCCTCCTTTCTCCTCTCTCTCTCTTTCTCTTCCCTCTCCCTCTCTTTCTCCCTCTCTCTACCCTTTCTCTCCCCCTCACATTTCTCTCTCTCCCCCTTGGTCTTATCCCTCACCCCCAACTCTCTCCTCTCCCTCTTTCTACCCTTTCTCTCTCCTCTCTCTCCCTCTTTCTACCCTTTCTCTCTCCCCCCCACACCCTCTCCCTCCTCTAGCCTTCTGTCTGTGGTAAAAAAAAAAAAAAAAAAAAAAAAATGGGTGGCCTTAGAGGACGGAAAACCAGAGATCTGGTAGACGAACCAGGGAGGAAAGACTGGGAGTTAGAGCTCCAAAAAAGGGAGGAAGAGTGGGGAAGGAAGATAGTAGAGCTTGGTAAGAAAATGGAGGAGCAGATAGCTGAAGAGTACAGGAAGTGGGAAGTACAGGTCTTAGCAGCAGAAGCTAGGATACAGTGCTTAGAAGAGAAACTGCAAAGCCTGAAACAGATTAGAGAGACAAATGACAATTCAGATGTGACATCAGGAAATTCAAAGTCAGGCGCAGACAAGGGGACGGTAAAGCAACAACGGAGACATGCCGTACAGAAGGCCCTATCAGACCCACGTGGGGCCAGGGAAAAGACGATGAGCACACTAAGATCAAACGACAGGTCCGAAGACAATGAAGGTATGCTATATGCAGAGATTCTAACAGCCAACTGCAGTAGCAAGGGACAGCGGTCAGGAAAAGGGGTTTTACTGGAATAGAAATTTCAGATATGACAGGGGCTG
>NW_026469323.1:0-12244 GCF_026875155.1 Cherax quadricarinatus
TGTTATAATACTTGTTCCCGCAAGGAATAACCTGGTACTAGTTGAACAAAGCAATGTTTTGTATTCCTGTACTTTATTATGCATCCTTTGTACTTTTGTAAGGTTTCTAATAAAAATATAAAATCAAAGTCTGGGGAGTGTAATACCAGTGTATGTGTTTGACTTGGCAGTGTTACATTGTTCTATGTAATATTACTCTTTTGCATGTATTTAGACGACCTGGTTGAGGTGTCATTGTGTTGGATTCTTGTGTATTAATCGGATCTGTGTTTATAATCATCTTGTATTTGCATTACTTTCAATAAAATACGTTAATCAATTAAACGTATAAGGATTATTAATATATAAATAACAAAGTGGAATATAAATGCATATTGTAGGCTTGGTGCGTCTTTGTTAAAATAATAATAATGCATATTGTAATGTAGTCGTGTTCTTGCTTAACATAGGTGCATGGATATCATGCATTGGGGATGAGGGACAGTTTGTGTTAGTACAAAGTTAAATGTCTGTGTGTTTTGTTAATAAAATTTATAATTCTGTGTAAGAACTGATAATGTGTTCTTTTATCTATTTAATGTATTGTATTGTTTTAAATAAAATATAAAAAAAAAAAATTATCCATCCTATCATTTTCTTTGCACTTGTGATCGTGGCACTGTTGTGATCCTTGAAAGTGAGATCCTCAGACATTACTACTCCCAGGTCCCTTACATTATTTTTCCACTCTATTGTATGGCCAGAGTTTGTAGTATACTCTGTTCTAGTTATTATCTCCTCCAGTTTTCCATAACGGAGTAGTTGGAATTTGTCCTCATTGAACATCATATTGTTTTCCGTTGCCCACTGGAAAACTTTGTTTATATCTTCTTGGAGGTTAACCGCGTCCTCAGCAGATGACAGCCTCATGCAGATCCTAGTATCATCCGCAAAGGATGATACGGTGCTGTGGTGTATATCTCTGTCTATGTCTGATATGAGGATGAGGAATAAGATGGGGGTGAGTATTGTGCCTTGTGGAACAGAACTCTTCACTATGGCAGCCTCCGATTTAACTCTGTTGAGCACTACTCTTTGTGTTCGATGTTGTTAGGAAGTTAAAGATCCATCTCCCCACTTTCCAGCTATTCCTTTAGCACGTATTTTGTGCGCTATTACGCCATGATCGCATTTGTCAAACGCTTTTGCAAAGTCTGTGTATATTACATCTGCATTCTGATTTTCTTCCAGTGCATCCAAGGCCATATCATAGTGATCCAGTAGTTGTGAGAGGCAGGAGCGACCTGCCCTGAACCCATGATGCCCTGGATTATGCAGATTTTGGGAATCCAGGTGATTTGCAATCCTGCTTCTTAGCACTCTTTCAAAGATTTTCATGGTGTTGGACGTCAGAGCTATTGGTCCATAGTTCTTAGCTAATGCTTTGCTGCCACCTTTATGGAGTGGGGCTATATCCGTTGTTTTAAGTGACTGTGGAATTTCACCCATGTCCAAGATCCTCCCCCATAGTGTACTTAGGGCACGCGAAAGGGGTTTCTTGCAGTTCTTAATGAATACAGAGTTCCACGAGTCTGGGCCCGGGGCTGAGTGAATGGGCATGTTGTCAATGGCTTTTTCGAAGTCTATCGGAGTTAGGGTAATGTCGGAAATGGAGTTTTGAGGCTCATTCATGAAGAAATCATTTGCGTCGTCGATCCTCAGACTGATTAGTGGCTCACTGAACACAGAGTCGTACTGGGATTTCAATATTTCACTCATTTCCTTGTTTTCATCTATGTAAGTCCCATCCTGTCTGAGTAAGGGCCCGATACTAGATGTGGTATTTGCATTGTTTTTGGCATATGAAAAGAAATATTTCGAATTCTTTCAATTTCACTAAGAGCTTTAAGCTCCTCCGTCTCCCCTGGTTCCTGCAAGAGTCATTTAACTTAAGTTCGATAGTTTCCACTTCAGTGGTCAGCGCCTCCTTTTGTGTATCAGATATTCTAGCACTCCTGAGGAGCTCAGTGACTCTTTGTCGTCTTCTGTAGAGGGAGCGTCTTTCTCTCTCCAGTTTTACTCCTGCTCTTCTTCTTTCTTAGGGGAATATGCCTAGAACATGCTTCAGCTGCCAGGAAGTTGATCCTTTCAAGGCACTGGTTTGGATCCATGTTATTTAAGACATCTTCCCAACATGTTTCATTTAAGACATGGTATACTTGGTCCCAGTTGATGTTCTAGCTGTTGAAGTTGTATTTTGTGAAGACACCTTCACAGGTACATGCATTCTTCTGATCAGGAGCCCTATGCATGTACGTCTGGACTTCAATTAGATTGTGATCGGAATTAGTTGTTTCTGATATGCTTATGCCACTTATCAGGTCCTCATTATTTGTGAAGAAAAGGTCAAGTGTGTTTTCTAGTCTTGTTGGCTTGTGAGGGAAAAGTTCAATAGATAGGAGTAGCGAGCGAGTTCATGGTAACGATAGTTTGATTGCTGGCTGCTTGTTAAGGTAGGGTAAGTCCAGCTCCCGCTATCCTCCCCCCCCCACCTTTCTCCCCATCCCGAAAGGTGATGTGTGGGGCTCCGGCCAAACAGTAATCACTCGACTCACAGCTCCCAGCACAACTGAAAGTAAATGCCTGCTCCTATTCTAGTGGACTTATTAGTTGAAAGCTTCACTTTTGACCAATAATAAACTTAGTCCTTTCAGCCTTGGTCTCCATGTTTTGATAATCACCACTTCTTTTAGATATTGTAGATATTTTAGATATTGAGAGTGATTTCTTAAGCAGTGGGTAACCTGTCTCTCTTTCCAGCTTGGAATGACAGATCGGGTCACCTGCCAACCTACGAGAAGTTTTGAAGGAGAAGGACTTTTGCAAAAGTCCGGAGATTTCACTTTTTGGATCTACCTACTGATTAACTGTAGGTGACAGCAGACAACAACCCCTCATCTTTGTAGTGGTAAAGAACCTGCTTTCCTGTCATCTGGACTGACTATTCAAGGCTACAGACTCTGTGAAGAACTAGTCGTTGGGTTGTCACCAACACCTGTGACCCCCCCCCCCACATCATCAGTAACGGCTACAATTTCTACAAGATGGTGTCACCCTCCACCAGACACCCCAGTATAACTGTACATATTAGCGTTGAATTCAAATGTCATTTTTTTCATTTCATTTCTCACTTTTCTTTCAAATAGGATACACCTTCATGTTTCACTATTTTATCTTCGCATTACTAAATAATAAAGTGTTTATGTTTGTGAATTATTATTTCTTTTTCTATTCATTAATTTTCCTGAGGAGGAACCAGCCTTGGTAATACTGAAGTTGTTACAGGGCTGAGTAAGCCTTCACAAGTGGCGACCTTGCCAGGAACAACTCGACTGAATCAAGATTCAACTCCATCTCGAATCTACCATTGAAGCTTCAATGCCGCATACCACAGACGGTTACCACCAACCATGAGTAATCATTCTCTGTGGTAGGACTACACTACAGGTATTTAAAAGATTTGGTAATTGTTATAGTCTCAATTTATTGTAAGTCAAGTCAGGCAGGATATACTAGTTAATTCTGTCACCTTTATTTTTTGAGCTTGAAACAATTTGGAGGATTAGACTCTAGGGACCCGAGATTTTCCAGTGACAAGTTGTTTCATTGAGCTCTTTATTATATCAAGGGAACTGTCGTAGGACACTCTTGATTTGTTGGTGAGAAGATTTGGATAGTCAAGGGACCCCATTCTACTTACTGTTTGCTTGGAGCCGACATAGAACCCTTCGTTTTCATTCACACATACTGTTTAATCGAAGCAGGGATCGAACCCTCCGATTTATTTACAGTTTGAGCGGAGCAGGAATTGAACCCCTCTGTTTTCTTTGATATATCCGTTTCATTTTCCCCTGGTAGTTAAAGTTATTCCTGCAAGTATGGAGGAATACCAGTTTTGGAGGAACGCTTTCATTAGTGCTAAGATCCAGGAAAGAATGGAGAAGGAAAGAATTGAGAGAGAAGAAAGACAGTTAGAAAGAGAAAGAGAGGAGAAAAAGGAGAGAGATCAAATTGAAAGAAAGTCAAGAAAGACAGTTAGAAAGAGAAAGACAGTTAGAAAGAGAAAGAGAGAAGAAAAAGGAGAGAGAGAGAATCGAAAGAGAGGATAAAAAGGAGAGACATTGAATTGAAAGAGAGAACCAAGAAAGGCAGTTAGAAGGAGAAAGAGAGGATAAAAAGGAGCGTGATAGACTTGATCGTGAGGAACAAGCTAAAGTATGTGAGGAACAAGTTAAATTAAGAGAACTTGAGGAAAGAGCAAAGGATAGAGAAGTTGAGGAAAGAGCTAGATAATGTGAGGAAAGAGCTAGAGAACATGAGTTAAGAGAGAGAGAAAAAGATCGCAAGCTCGAAAAATCTCGCCTTAAATTAGAGAATAAAAAGTTAACTTTTACACAATAACAATTAGAGGAAGGAGTAATGGAACAACGTGCAGTCAGTGCACATATTCCAACACCTAATTTACCTCCCTTCACAGAGGGTGAAGACATTACTTCATACATTATCAGGTTTGAAAATACCGCTACCCTCTGTGAATGGCCTGCTGACACCTGGGCTACCAGGTTAGGAATGTTATTTTCTGGTACAGCTTTGAATATCTATGCAACTTTGTCTCAGGATATCATATGTAATTATAACCTACTGAAGAAGGCAATCCTTAAAGCATATCAAAAAACCACTAATTCTTACAGGAAAGATTTCAGGAATGCCACCTTACAGCCTGGCCAAAACTTTCAGCAGTTACAGGTAACACTCTTTCGTTTGTTCGACTTTTGGATAGAGAGTTCAGGAATTGATCACAGTTATGAATCTCTTAGACTTAGAGACTTCATGGTTGCTGACCAGTTCCTGACAGCTCTTCCCCACCAGATAAGAACATTCATTAGAGAACGTAACCTGATTAAAGCTGAGGAAGTTGCTGAGGCCGCTGACTTGTATACTGAGGCTCACAATTCCTATAAAGACCTGAAGGGATCGAACCCTAAGGGCAAGGGTTCACCAGATCTTAAGAAATCGAAGCCTCTAGTGGAAAGTAAAGTGACTTCTTTTATTCCTGTTTGTCATTTGTGTGGTGTTAAGGGACATAAACGTCCCGATTGTCCTTCTAAGAAGGTCCAAAAAGTTGGAAGATGTTTTAAAGACTGTAATGACCAAGCACCCTTCTGTTCAGGAACAGTTAATGGACTTAATGTATCTACCATTTTACGAGACACTGGATGCACATGTATAGTCATTTCTGATAAGCTGTTCCCTAACCTTAAAGAAACTCATTCCTCTGCTATACTTTCAGACTACTTGGGCCGTACGGACACTTTTCCTACCATCCGTTGTTACATTAGGTCTAAATGGTTCACAGGTTGGTCTGAAGCCGTACTAGCTCCCATCACTTCTTGCTCCGTACTAATAGGTAATGTAAAAGGTGCCATTCTTCCTTCTGAGGTTGACCTTTCATCACCAAAGATGGACATATGTGTTTCAGATCCTCTTCCTGTAGAGTCAGAGAAGCCCCTCGAAAGTTCAGATGAGACAATGTCTCGTGAGATTCATGTGGGATTAAAAACCAGTGATGCTACTCTCGAAAGCGAGGTAGTAGGATCACCGGTTCACTTGCTAGATGAAAGTGAGGATATCGCCTCCGATAGTACAAATGTCTTGACTAGGGCTCAGGTCAAATCCCAGGCTTCTCCTACTGTCCATCCTTTGATTTTCCCTGACTTTAAGCCTTTAGATATATCGAAGAACTCCTTTGTCAATTTACAACGTAATTGCCCTTCTCTTCAGAATTGCCATAATGCCGCTAAACAAAATCAAGTTATCCAAAGGAAAAACTTTTCATATAAATTCGAAAATATAAAAGGTATCTTGTACTAGTCAGTATTCAAATTAAATTCAGATGAGATAGACTATTCCATCTTAGTTGTTCCAAGTCAATGCAGAGAGACTGTTCTTAAAATGGCTCATGACTTACCAGCGGCCGGACATTTCTCGCATGGTAAAACCTTAAATAAAATTAGGGAAACCTATTTTTGGCCAAAAATGTCCTCAGATATCACTACCTACTGTAGATAATGTAAAGTTTGCCAACTGTCATCCTCCCGAGGTACCAGGCGAGTACCTGTGGTCAAAATGCCAATCTTTACGGTACCGTTTGGAAGAGTAGCTATTGACATCGTTGCTCCTTTATCACCACTTTCATCTGGGGGACAAAGATATATATTAACATTAGTTGATTATGCTTCGAGTTTCCCTGAAGCTGTACCCTTAAAGTCCATAACTACTACAGATGTGGCTGATGCCCTTTTGTCCATCTTCTCCAGAGTTGGCATGCGTAGAGAGATTTTGTCTGATCGTGGGACACAATTCACATGACTTAATGCAACATCTATACCAACTTCTGGGAGTGAAGCCTCTCTTCACCACACCCTATCATCCCAGCTGTAATGGGAGGATTGAGCGCCAGCATTCGGTTCTCAAGTCCATTTTAAGGAAACTTTGCTCCCTTAAACCTAAGGAGTGGCATCGTTACCTACCCTGTGCTTTGTTTACCATGAGGGAAGTTCCCAGTGACTCTTTGGGGTTTTCACCTTTTGAACTTCTCTATGGTAGACAGGCCAGAGGTCCATTGTCCGTCCTTCATGACTTATGGACTAATGAGGAGGTAAATGCTGAGGTTCAGTCTTCTTATCAGTTTCTCCTTGACCTTAGATCCAAACTTGAGGAGACCTCTGACATAGTTTCGAAAAACTTAAGTTTGTCAATGGACCAGTATAAAACCCATTTGATTCCAAAAGTCAGAGGAGAAGTTTTAAAGTAGGGGATGAAGGTTCTGGTACTTTTGCCTCAAGTCAAATAATTTATTAGTAGCAGGAAAGGTCCATACAAGTATTAAAAATTTGTGGGAAAGTTGACTACCTCATAGAAGTCAAGGGGAAACTTAAGCTTTATCATATCAACATCCTTAAGAAATATTACCGAAGAAATTCGGTTAACTGCCTTAATAACTTTGACTTAGTTTTTCCACACGAACTTGATAAGACAACTGAAGAATGTAAGGTGTGCGTAATTGACACCTCTAACTTAGACTATGATGAAGAACTACATGACTTTGTGAGTAACTTTTCAGACGTCTTTACTGATATTCCAGGTGTCACCTCCACGGTAGTCCATAAGATTGACTTAGTCACGGACAATCCGGTCAAACGGAAATTATACCCAGTTCCAGTTCACCTTAGGGATGCATTTGACCGAGAGGTAGACAAATTATTAAAACTAAAGATCATTGAACCTTCAGTATCTGCATATTGCTCACCAGTAGTCATGGTTAAGAAGGAGGATAATTCATATAGACTTGCTATTGACTTCAGAGGCTATAACTCGGTGGGGTGCTGAACCTATGCTCTTAATAGATAGCGATCTACACAAATTTTATGACGCTTCCTTCTTTTCAAGTTGTATTGTGCAGAATATCCATCAAGCAAGTTGACTTTTCTAAGCAGTACACCGCTTTTCCTACCCACCAAGGATTGATGCAGTATAGAACTATGCCCTTCGGTGTGGTAACTGCCTGTGCTACCTACGTGAGACTGATGAGAAAGGTCTTGGGTAATATGCCAAATGTTTCAGTTTATTTTGATAACATTTACGTAATGACATCCACGTGGGGCAAGCATATCCAAACATTAACATCAGTTTTACGTAGGTTACGCTTACATGACCTCACTGCCAAGTCGAAGAAATGCTTCCTTGGGTATAACAAGATTAGATATCTCGGACTGATCCTTTCTGATAACTCTTTGCAGCCTCTCACCAGTAAGATCGAAGCTTTATTAGAGTTTAGCTTTCTTGGTTCTGTAAATTTTTATGCACGGTTTATCCTGAACCTAACTGATCTTACAGGCATCTTATCCGACTTCCTTAAAAAGTCTGTGAAGGAACCTCTTGAACTTTCCGAAGTAGCTTGAGAAAAGTTTAATGAGATTAAAATTATCTTTTCGAAAGACCCTATACTTAAGATTCCAGATATTAATAAAACATTTTGTTTAAGAACTGATGCCTCCAATACTGGCTTAGGTGCGGTGCTACTACAATATCATGATGGTACTCCCTTCCCTGTATGCTTCCTAAGCTGGAAACTCCTTCCCGCAGAAACGAGATACTCCACCATAGAAAAGGAATGTTTGGCCCTTGTGTGGGGTATCTCCAAACTTAAATTTTATTTACTGGGAAAAGAATTTATTTTAGAAACGGATCACGAACCTTTGATATACCTAGAAACTTTTAAGGGAACCAACAGCCTCTTCTTGAGGTGGACATTGGCACTCCAGGCTTTTAAGTATCATATTGTATATATCAATGGTTCATCCAATTATTTCTCTGACTGGTTTAGTCATGACAGTCAGTAGAAGATTTGGTGCCTTATGCTACTTCCACATGTTAGAACTTTTTCCTCGCCTATTCTTCTTATACTCCTTGACTATAAGTCTTGGTATGGGGGAGTGTGAGGGAAAAGTTCAACAGATAGGAGTAGCGAGTGAGTTTATGGTAACGATAGTTTGATTGCTGGCTGCTTGTTAAGGTAGGGTAAGTCTAGCTCCCGCTATCCTCCCCCCCCCACCTTTCTCCCCATCCCGAAAGGTGATGTGTGGGGCTCCGGCCAAACAGTAATCACTCGACTCACAGCTCCCAGCACAACTGAAAGTAAAAGCCTGCTCCTATTCTAGTGGACTTATTGGTTGAAAGCTTCACTTTTGACCAATAATAAACTTAGTCCTTTCAGCCTTATTCTCCATGTTTTGATAATCACCACGTCTTTTAGGTATTGTACTTATCATGGAGAGCGATTTCTTAAGCAGTGGGTTACCTGTCTCTCTTTCCAGCTTGGAATGACAGATCGGGTCACCTGCCAACCAACGAGAAGTGTTGAAGGAGAAGGACTTTTGCAAAAGTCCGGAGACTTCACTTTTTGGATCTACCTACCTGATTAACTGTAGGTGACAGCAGAGAACAACCTCTCATTTTCGTAGTGGTAAAGAACCTGCTTCCCTGTCATCTGGACTGACTATTCAAGGCTACAGACTCTGTGAAGAACTAGTCGTTGGGTTGTCACCAACACCTGTGACCCCCCCCCCACATCATCAGTAACGGCTACAATTTCTACAAGATGGTGTCAACCTCCACCAGACACCCCAGTATAACTGTACATATTAGCGTTGAATTCAAATGTCATTTTTTCATTTAATTTTTCATTTTTCTTTCAAATAGGATTCACCTTCATGTTTCACTGTTTTATCTTTGCATTACTAAATAATAAAGTGTTTATCTTTGTGAATTATTATTTCTTTTTCTATTCATTAATTTTCCTGAGGAGGAGCCAGCCTTGGTAATACTGTCTGAAGTTGTTACAGGGCTGAGTAAGCCTTCACATGGCTCCACTATCTGCTGGCTTAAGGTGTGTTTATCGTAGAGACTTAGTAGCTCATGTGTGTTTGACCTTTCATCTGCACTACCTCCGGGAATTGTTTCAGCTATAACATAATTCGCTACATTCTTCCATTTCGTTTGATTTAGGTTGAAATCACCAGGCAGTAAGATGTTTGGGGATGGAGCTGGTAGGTTTTCCAGACAGTAATCAATTTTCAGTAGCTGTTCCTTGAACTGTTGGGAGGTTGCATCTGGTGGCTTATATACAACCACAATGGCTAGGTTTTGGTTCTCGATCTTTATTGATAGAACTTCAACTACCTCATTTGTGGTGTTCAGCAACTCCGTGCAGATGAGGGACTCTTTGACATACAGGCCAACCCCCCCTTGTTTCCTGTTCTTTCTGTCACATCTAAAAAGGTTGTAACCACTTATCCATATTTCACTGTCAAAGTGATCTTTTGTGTGAGTCTCTGAAGGCTGCAAACATTGCATTAGACTCCTCTAGAAGTCCACTGATAAAAGGTATTTTGTTGGTGGATGGTTTAAGGCCCTGTATATTAGCAAATATGAACGAGGTTGTATTTTATGTTTGTTAGGGGGATTTTGTTATTGGTATCAGTAGTTGTAGTTCTGGAGGGCCATGGGTGACCACTGGCTGCGCCTCCAGTCCAACAAGACTCCAAGGTGGTGGACTATTTTTATTTCCTTCCATTTTCTTTTTCCATTTCCTGCCACTAAAAAAACACCTGGAGTTGGGTTATCGTAGCTACTATTGTTTGTCTTGTGGGGTCTGTGCCTCCTGGTCCCTTTTAGATGGTATGCAGAGCAGTCAATGTTGTAACACTGCTTTTGGAGGACCGAGGAGTGATACATTTTTGGGTGAAAGAAAGTACAGGAAGAAGAACGACACACTCCTTTAGACAAGAGGTCGCTGCATTTTTTGGGATGCTCAAAGTTGCATGTCCCATTTTTTTCCCGATATTCCATGCTTACAGATGCCCCAAGCATAATATTTGCACAAATTTACCTTTGGTTGGATAGAATTGTTGGGAGGTGTGTTGTCAACTTCTGCAGGTTCTGAGACTGCACTATAATCCTCAGTATCCAAGCCAGGGCCACCCCGTCCTGGATTCCATCTAGTTTCCTCAGTAGAGGAAGAAGGAGGAGACTCCTCTCCAACATCTGTACTGTGGGCCACGGTCTTGTGCAATGATGGTTGTATATTTACGGTTTTAGTGGTGGTTGTGGTAGGGTTCCTTGTAGAGGCTGGTCTGGCAATAAGCCTGGGGGCTATGAGTCAGCACTGGGGTTGGGGAGGCTGAGCCTGGGCCAGCACCAGCACTGTGGGTATTAGTGCTATGATTGGGGGATGGGTCTGGTTCAGCACTATGTGGGTGACTAGATAGTTTCGAGTCATCTGTTGTGGTATGGACATTCTGCATTTTTTGATACACTATCTCTTGCTCCCATGTTTTATATATTTTTGGTAGACTGTCCAAGAGGTCATCTTTGTTTTCTTGATTATTTTTATCATGTATTACTCTCCTTAGTACCTTTCTGATACCTGCCCAAAGTTCTACATCTTTATTGCACAACCAGAAACATCTTGCTAGTTCGAGGTCATTTTTTGAGGCTGTATTTAGTCTAGTACAAGAGATATGGTGTTTGGAAAAGCATAGATTGCATGCGATTCTGGATTTCCTTCCAAGGATTTTTTACATGTCCCAGAGATATGCTGTGCTGACATCCTGTCTGTATCCTACTACACTCTGTATGCCACGGAAGAAAACTGATTTCCACTTTACATTTCTCTTGCTCGTGCCAGTAATATGGAAGATGTATTTATGCTAACCAAGTTTGCAGCATGTGGGTGGTGGGTGTAGGGTGGGTGGGTGGGTTCTGGGCAGGGGTGGGGGTGTATATTGGTGGCCTGAGTGGCTGCCTGCAGTGATGCCAGACGTATGCTTTGCACTTCTGTCATGGGATATCACATTCAGTTTAAACTATTTCCATTATATTAATCACTATCCTTGTTTTGTACTGCTGGTAATTTAGGTTCACTAGGTCTTTCTATTATGTCTCGGTATCCTAGTCTGTTTGTTATATGTGGTATGGGCGGCTGTCAAAAGATCACAGAGGTACATAATGGGTCCAGGGACTGGGCTCCAAAGTTTTGATAGCTGAACAAGGTACAAAGGTAATGAACTCACAAGTTGCAAAGGTAACGAATCATGTAAGTAAATTTACTTACGTTTATACATTGCTACAATCATCAACAAATTATAGAGTAATGAGCAATTCACACGTCCACACCCGGTCACAACTGTAATGAGTTATTGGTGCAAATATTTATTGTTGGGTCACACACACACACACACACACACACACCAACAGGGCCAGGGAAAAGACGACGAGCACACTAAGATCAAACGACAGGTCCGAAGACAATGAAGGTATGCTATATGCAGAGATTCTAACAGCCAACTGCAGTAGCAAGGGACAGCTGGTCAGGAAAGACAGTCCACTGAGAATAGAAGTTTCAGATATGACAGGGACTGAAGGCAAGAACATGTCAATGGAAGGAAATAAAATGCCTCAGAGGACGCAGATGGAGACTCAGTGGGAGGAGGAAAGGGCGAGGTCAGTTTTTGTGTACGGGCTCCAAGAAGCCAAGGGGGCCAACTTTGAAGAAATAAAACAGGAGAGAAAAAAATGATTGAAGGCATCAGAAACAATAGGGGAGGCAATATGACCCAGGTGACAATTTTCAGAGAATTGGTGG
>NW_026469324.1:0-12175 GCF_026875155.1 Cherax quadricarinatus
AAACTCCCCCGGGCTCCCTTAACAACTGGATGATTTTACAACCAGAAACATGACTTTTTTCTTCAGCCCACCAACTGTAACCTGCTACCGGAGTTACCGGGGGGGCATTACGAGATCAACGCCCCGGGGCCCCGGCCCACGACCAGGCCTCCCGGTGGAGGGGGCCTATCAACGGGGGCTTACGTGGCCGCACGAAACCCAACGTCAAAACCACACCCCGGCTGTCCGACACCCGTTTTGGGGCTCTGTCCAGCTCCCTCTGAGACAACCGGGGGTTTACCGGTAATGCCCTTAGCTGGTGGGGGCGTTGAACAGTCTTTGGGCCCCGGACCTTATTGCGTTTTGTCTTAGTACATCAATGACGCCCCTATTTTTCACTGGGGGTATTTTGCATCCCCCTCCCCAAGTCTTTTTGCTTTTTGTATGGGGATTGCTGTGTGCATATTAGGGACCAAATCCCTCCAGAATTTTCCGGGTGAAAATTTGTTTATATATTTTTCGCCGCGCTCCAAGATTAAAGCCAAGTTTCCCCCAGGCCTCCCAGAGTTAAGGTTTTGATGGATCTTATACGTGCAGAAAAAGGGTTCTCTGTACATTCTCTAGTTCTGAAATTTTTTCACCTGCCTTGAATAGGGATTTCAATGTACGCATATTTCTCCTGAGAAATAAGTGTTTTAAAAAAGATCATCACTGGTTTAGTATCTCTTGTCTTGAAGTTCTCATTATCCATCCCATCATTTCCCTTTCCAGATGTGATAGGGGCATTGTTGGGGCCCTTAAAGGGTGAATTTGGCCCTTTACCACACCCAGGCCTTACTTTATTTTTTCCGCGTATTGTGTGATTGAGTTTTGAAATTACTCGTCCTTTATTTTTTCCCTCCAGTTTTCCATAACGGAGAGTTGGAATTTGTCTTCATTGAACATAATATTGTTCTCTGTTGCCCATTGGAAAACTTGGTTTATTCTTTTTGGAGCTTTGCCTGTCCTCAATGGATGACATTTCTCGCAACCCAAGTTCGTCTGCGGGGATAGTGCTGGGGTTTTTCATCTCTGTCTATGTCTGATAAGAGAAATAAGGAACAGAATAGGTGCAGACTGTCCTTGTGGAACAGAGTCTTCACTAGGGCAGCATCTGTTTTAACTTTTTTTACCACTACTCTTTGTGTGCGATTGGTTAGAAATTTAAAGATCCACTGCCTGTTTGCCAGTTATCCCTTTTTTCACCCCTTTGTTGCTTTTAAACCCCCAATGGTCGCACTTGTCAAAGGTTTTTTGAAAAACCGTGTATACTACCTGCATTTTGTTTGTTTTCCAGTGCATCTAGGACCTGCATAGTGGTTAGCATTTTGCAAAAGCAGGAGCGACCTGCCTAAAACCAGTTCCCCGGGGGTTGTGAAATTTTTTTGGGAGTCCGGGTGGGGGCTATCCTGCTTCTTTCCTACCACTAAAAATCACTTGGGGGTGTGTCATAGCTACCAAGCTGCTATATTTTTGTAGGGGTGTGTGCCTCCTGGCCCTTTAAAGGTAGCTGCAATTGGTATTTAAAAAATTGTTTTAAATGCGAAGACTGACACATCTCGGGGTGGAAGATTTGCAAGAGGTAGAACACCACCCCTTAACAGGGGGCACGGCTTTTTTTGGGGATGCTCAAAGTTGCATGCCCCATTCTTTCCCTACTTTCCCGTTTTTTAAGATGGCCCCCCAAAGAAACTTGCCCTTTTTTGTTTTTTGGCTCGAACAATTCTGTGGAGTATCCTAATCTGTGCGGGCCCTGAACTGCATACAACTTCCAAAAAACCAAACCAGAACCACCCCCCTTCTTTTGTATGGCACCAACTTTTTTTCTATACATCTGTACTAGAGGCTAACGTGATGGCTGCAGAAGAGTCTACCCCGAGGGGGGCCCCTTTACTCCATCTGTCTGGGGGCTATGGTTTTGGTGGCGGGGGAGGAGTCTTTAACTGACTCCGGATTTTCCCATGGCGGGGGGCTGGGACTGGGCGCCCGGGGCTGGGGTGAGTAGTGTTATTTTTGTTTCCTGTGTTTTTTCCCGGGGTATTGTTTATTTTTGGGTCACTTGTTGTAGACTGGTCATTCTGTGTGTTAGACTTTCCCCTTCCTTCTTCCCATGTTCATATATTCCGGTAACTATTCAAAAGTTCCTCCTTTTTTTTCATTTTTGTTTTTAACCTCCTGAGTGCTTTTCTGCATCTACCGTATTTTCCAACCCCCCCTGTTGCAGACCCAGAAACCCCTTTTTAGAAAATGTCATTTTTGGTTGCAGAGTTTTTTAAGATAAGAAAAGAAAAGATTTTGTTGGTTTTTTAAAACCCCCGGGGGGTTTAGCCCCCAGGAAAACCCCAAAAAGTCGTGCGTCATCGAGGATTCTAACTTATTTCCATTGGGGCCCTTAAATCTTGTCCCCCGGATGCAAACCCCACACCAGTGACAACACCGGGTACCTATTTGCTGCAGGTGAACGGGGACAATAGGTGTAAGGAAACGTGCGGAATTTCCACCCCCGGGAATCAAAACCCGGCCCTCCGTGTGGAAGCGGGAGTTTTTGCCACCAGACCAATTAAATATGTTTAAAAAGCAAAGGTTGAAATGTGTTCTGATTTTTCCAAGACCCTTTTCACATGTCCCACAGGTTACTGTATGCCATCCTGCCATGTTCCTATTTGAAAACTGGGTACCACAAAAACCAATCTTCATTTTACCTTTCCGTTCTGCACTCAGGTGTGGGTGGTTATGGGTTTCAATAGGGTTTTGGGGATGTAATAGTATGGAGTTTTATTACACGTTAAAAACTTTTACTTTTTGTATAACATCATATATCTACATCCTAAAGATCTTTTTCCTGACTTCACTGCTATTTATTTTCCTGGGCTTCACTTTCCCTTTTCACTCTGCATCGGTGGGGGTGTTATATTTTAATGCGTCGAATTTGCTCACCCAAAACCCTTCGTGAGCATCTCTCTCAACCCCCCAATAGTCCATATCCCCAAAAAAAGCCACTTTTTAGGGTTTTACGAAGTCACAAATTGAAAAACCCTTTTCCCCGGGTCACCGGCCTTGATGTTTGCCATAGGGTATCTCACTACAGTTCAAAAACTGCAACAAAACTCCAAACAACTTTAAGTGCGGGGCACTGTACTTCCACCTCCAGGACTCAATGCGGCTAACCAGTTTCCTGAACCCTTTCTAAACGTTACTTTGCTCACACTCCAACCCTTCAAATCAAAAAAAAAAACATTCCCCCCTTTACCCCTTTTAAAACACCTCAGTCGTGGGAAAGTCTTGGTTTGATGGACTGAACCATCGGTTCCTGGCTGGGGGATGTTTTCCCCAAAAACTCCTCTCCTTACAACCTTTCTTTTTTTGTATTGGACTATAAGCCACAGTGTGGGAAACGTTTGTTCAATATAGATCCCCATTTTTCGTAAGGTCTCAATCTTCAAAATTGAGCTGCAAAATTTTAAAGTGAATCTTCTAAGATGTATAGAGCAAAAAGTAATAAAACTTTGAGCACGTTGTACATTAAGAAAAAATTATGGTCGGGTTTTCCCTCGTCATTGAAAAATATCATTTTCAAAAGAATTAAAAGATACCCCACCAGATAATAAAATGTTTAAGTCCTTATAATCGGCTGAACGAAAATCGGGGAAATTTTACCCTAAATTTTTCCTTATTTTCGTATTCCCAGGGAATCCCCCCGCCCAAACTCTAGTGATCTCGAATTTAAGGAGTTTCCCCTTTTTTGATAAAAAACCAGGTCTAACAATTGTTAACTCTGGAGGTTTTTTACAAACGCTTCAAAAAGCAATCTTGAACTACTTGAAGTCAACCTCTAAATTTCCAGCACGTAGTCCATTTTTATTTGACTAAAGTTAAAAACCCCCCTATTTTCTTTGTTTGAAGCCTTAAATAATTTCATCCCGTGAAGTCTCCCCCGTCATATCTTTTTTTTCGGGGGGCGGCAATAACAACTAAATATATTTTTCTTTTCCTGGAAATTTTACCCACACAAATCAGTGTCTAAGCCATCGATTTTTATACCTGTTTCTACAGCAAATTTAAATTAACTCGGACAAAAAAAACTACCCAACCCCCCCTTTTCCCCTTATTTCTATAACATGGAACGCTTAAAAAAATTTGAAATTGGGACTAGGGCAGGGATTCTCAACGTTTCCTCCACCTTAACCCCCCCCCGGCTTGATTATTTCTCCAAATTTCCCCTTTCCATACAAAAAAATTTATAGCCCTCATAAAGGGCAGAAAAAACAATCGAAAAAAACAAATTATTTAGGTTTTACACAAAAAAACACACAAAAAGTTACCCTGGCCGAATTTTTTATCCCCCCGGATAAACTTACCCCCCCGGGGGCTTGACTGCACTAGGCAATCAAGTCCCGATCTTTAAATTAAAACCTTTTTTCACTTTGCGCAATATCAAAAGTAACCAAACGAAGGGGTTATTATGCTCATACTTAAATTTTTGAAATAAACAGTCTGCATTTTTCTGGCACCCGGGACCCTTCCTGGCTCCCCCTCCTTATTCTAAGAGCCATTTACATAAAAAGGATCTTCTTGGCTATCTTGCTCTATTTTTGCAATATTCCAGGGTTCCCTTTATCAAAAGTGTGTGCAAGTAAAGCCAAGGTATTGTCCAGTGTGGGTAGATTGGTAAAGCATGCGTACCTTGTCCTAAAAGGGTTTTGTTCGAGTCTCCCCTTCAGCCCGAGTCAGTGTTTGTATATATATTTAATATAAAAAATATATAAATTTTTATATATATAATATAATATATATTTAAATTTTAAAAATATATAATAAAATGGCAAAAAAAGAAATGCACTTCTTGCCAATGGGGAAGTAAAATTTGTGTAGCAATAATTTCGCAAGTCATTGTGAACTAACGTAAAATTATATTTGTGTATTGATATAAAAGGTTTTGGTAAGTTTCCCAAGTTCTTTTTGGGACAAAAACATTAATTCTATTTTAACAAAATAAAAATATGATTTTAAAAGTACAATCAAAATTTTTGAAAGGATTAATTTTAAAAGATTTTTGTTAATTGACCAGTTTTACCATCGGCACGACATTATATATATGTAATATATATAAAATATAATATATTATAATTTAAAATATAAGATATATATATTATATTAATTTAAAAATATATTATATATATTAAATATAATATATATAATTTTATATATTAAAAATTTAATTTATTTTATATATTATATATTATATATATATATATAAATATAAATATTTAAAAATTATATATTTATATATATAATATATAATCGTGCCGAAGGCAGAACTTGGGGTCTTGGCTTAAATACAACGTTCATCTTGCCATAAAGCAAGCGAAAAAATTTTTGGTTTTCAATAATTCGCCAAAATCTTTTTGAACCAAGAAAAAAAAAATATTTATTGCGTTTATTTATTATTAAAAATTTTAAACGTATTAAAAAATATTTTTTGGGTTAGGCTAAAAAAAATTGTTTTTTTGTTATAAAAAGGTTAGGGAATTTTCTAAATTCTTTTGGTGCAAAATTTCAAATTTTTACATTAAAATTAATGAAAAAAAAAATATCTTTAAACGTATAAGAGAAAAAATTTGAAAGGATTAACTTTAAATGAGTTCTTGCTAATTTACCCCGTTTTTACCATTCGGGACGATATTTAAAATTTATTAAAAATAATTATTAAAATTTTTAAAATATATTATATACACACACAATAGTAAAGTTAAGAGAAACTTTTCGGGGCCACCCTGCTTCGGGGGGATAGTCCGTATATTTAAAGAATATATAATTTTTTATATATATATATATATATATTATAATATATATAATATTATTTATAATTATATAAATATATATATAAAATATTTTAAATTTAAAAATAAAAATAATATAGGGAGGTACCACCTCTAGAAAGTTTAGGGGCCTACCCCCAAAAAAAAATAAATTGCTTCAGGAAAATCAGGGTTTTCCGAAGTGTTTGAGATTTTCTCCTACCACCCCCTATATTTTAGATATTTTATTTTAAAAACAAAAATACATGACAAAACATTTTACAAAAATACCATGGAAATAAAACAACAAGGTAAATCAAGCTACATCTCGAAAACTTCTCCAGCTCCCCGGCAGTGGGCCGCTGCCCCAAAAGCTCGGTTTCCTCTTGGATCCAACACGATCTTGAAAAAGGAATATATTTATAAATAAATATATATATATATATATATAAAATTTAAATATAATTAAATATTTAAAATTTTATTAAAATTTTTATATATACCACACACCAGGCTTCTTTAGTCGAGTACAGAAAAGTTTAAGAAGCAGAAAATACTTGAAAGATGTAATCAGTCCATCACCCTTAGTGTTTTGAGGTGGGCATCCCTCAGTCGGGAAAAGATTGTTCCATAGTATGAAAAAATAGGAGATGAAGTGACAGGATGGAGCCTTATACACGCCAAGAGGTGAGCGAGGGCACTGAAGAGGGAAGAACCCCACTTTTGGGGGGTCAGTCCCTCTCAAACCAGCCGTTCTCATGTAAGGTTTCGAAATTGATTGTATCGTTTTGAAATATAGATACCTAAAATGTTGATATAGTTTTTCCTAAAAACCTTCGGTATTTTATACCATTTTAAATGTTCAAACTGTCAGACACTGCAACCAAGGGTATCTTGGTCAGACCTCAATCAACTTCGACAACCTCTACTAGTAGAAGGCTGGTATGAGAGGGACCTGACCTCCCAACGTCTGAGTTCTTACCTCTTCTAGTGACCTACGTTTCACCTCTTGGCGCTATATAAGGCTCCATCCTGTCACTTCATCTCCATATTGTTTCATACTATGGGACAATGCTCTTCTCCAGACTGAGGGACTGACCACCTCAAAACATTAAGGGTGATGGACTGATTACATCGTCTTCAAGTATCTTCTGCTTCTATCAACTTTTCTGTACTCGACTGAAGAAGCCTACTGTGTAGGCGAAACGTTTCGAAATATAGATACCTAACTGTTGCATATGTGTCTTACCTAACAATCAGTCTGTTCACACTGCAAGATGTTCCATAAACTTATTTATGTTTATGTTATTATAGTGTGTTATAGATTTACTCAGGCTTCTAATTGCACTCCTATAATTTTCAGTTTCATCATTTACTTCTCTCTTAATATTATTTTTAATGCTAGACACAGATAAACCAAAGTTATATTCTATATTATCCTTCAGAGTACTTTTCTTGGCTAACATATCAACTTTATCATGGAGGAGTAAACCAGTGTGTGATGGGATCCATAACTATTGTATATTAATTCTTTTTTCCCGAATTTGTCAGTACTTGTACCTGGCTTCTGCAATGAGCATGTTAGCCATTATGAGTCAAAAGCCTTCGGTAATAACATAGAATCAGTAGTGATGATAGCCAAGCTCAGTGTCATAAGTTAGCCTTAGCGCCATTAGGACTGATGGCAAACCATTCAGTTTATAGTTTAGACCTCCAGTTAATTCTTATGCCTAACTACCTAACTCAACAATGCTCCTATTGTTCTTGTCTAGGGAGGTGGCAACAAGAGCAGATGCAGACCTGCCAGCGGACTCGTACCTTTTTCCATCGGTGTATGTAACATGCGATTAATTATTATTACTGATAGGCGAGAAATTTCTTTTTGGGAAGTTGTTTTTACAAGTGATTTATGAACTTGGGAGGGGCTTGCAGGTATGTGATAATATACATCTTCCATGGAGGCGTGAAATGCTCTTGTTGTCTACAAAGATAAAGTTCGTGCAAGTTATAAAACTTAATATAATTGTATGTTTTCACAACCCATTTAGATCTATATTTACTTCTAGGTATTTAGTAAGATTCATAGTGACAGTTTCTGGTTCATTTCTTAACATTCTAATATCAAATACTGTGTTAACTTCAATAATTCTATCACTGATACTAGACACACCAAGGTTGTTCCTCATATCAAGAACCTTGGTAGATTTGGGACTGCCAAGAATTATTCTGAGGGCTTCACTTTGCATATACTCGGAGTAGGAGAAAGCGTTCCCTAGCTATTATCAACATGGGAGCAGCATAATCACTTAAAGACCTAACATAAGCTATGCACATCATTAGCACCACAACTAGGGTTATAGCCAGCAACAGCTTAGAAGGCATTGAGCCTATCTTTGCATTTCTTTAGTTGTGACTCACGAAATCGTAATGACACGATTGCAGACAAACCATACCACTGGCGGGGTTAGAACAAAATTCCAGACCGACGCGTTAGCCACTGTGCCAGCTGGCTACAATTGGATGAATCTTATTGTATCTAGCTGGCCCAGTGGCTAATGCGTCGGTCTGGAGTTTTGCGACTTTCTAATCGCGGGTTCTGACCCCTCCCGTGGTATGGTTTATTTGGTTGTGGTATGGTTGATTTATTGAAGGGTACATCTACGCCATGGTATCTGCAAGATTTAACGTAGCTAATGTTTTCAACCTACAGACAGATGGGTGGGGGATGTCGTTTTCTTGGCAGTATCATTGTTTTGGTTGAAGATATGCCGAGACCAAATCGATTACAAACTGCTTGAACATCGTTAAGAATGGTATTCATCTTCTTATGCCCTGTTGTATATATGATGCCATCAGCATACCTTATAGCTATATGTTTAGGTGAGGCAGGTAGAGTATTTAGGAGAGCATTAATCAGAATATTAAATAGCATATTAAATAGGTCCCTGCGAAGGACCTAAGGACATTCTTTAGACTCGCTTCTGAAGCCTTCGTAGAGGACAGAGATACTCTATTTGACAGATATCTTATTATCTAATATTCATTTTGGCTAGTTCATGTAGTATAACGGTTCTGTTTGCGATATCAAATTCATATTTTAGATGAAATGTGGAAAAACCAGTAGATGTGTGTGCAGTGAGAAAAATGGAAATACAATTTTGTGCACACTTTTTCTTTCAAGAACCCATAGAAATGAGGGAAAAAGTTGGTGTCTGATTCTGTAGTATAATCTATTAAGTATCATTCTTTCTAAAGTTTTACAAAGATACTTAGTTAAGGAGGTCGGTCTGAATGTATCAGGCTCTTGCGGCTTAGTGATAGGTACACTGAGACTATTGGTCCAGGAACTAGAAAGAACTCCCTCGATGTAACTGAGATTATATAGTGCTAACAAAGGGTTATCAGGGACCTGCTTTAGTTTTTCTGAGGATATAAGTTACACCATCATTTCCAGGAGCGGTTCATCAACCGTCAGTTAATGAATTATCTAATTCATACTCGGTGAAGAGGCAATCACTCTCATCAATACTTTGGCTCATAAAATTAACAAATTTCGACCTTCACAATTACTCTCTAGTATTTTTTCTAATGTGAGATGGGAGATTTTCATGCCTGAATATTTTGGACCAGTCATTTACGAGATCATTGGCTTTTTCAAGAAGAAAGGGATGAGCAACATTACCAGTCTTTTTTCCAGGTTATTTTATTTATACCATTCCAAGCCAAACTTAAAGGGTAGACCTATTGAACCCACTAACAAATTGTTCCCATTCCTCTTGCCTAAGTAATTGTTTTCTATTCCTTGTATTAGTGCAGCATGGAAGGTTGTGAGCAAGTCTGGGGCTCTACATTCACGGTACGCTTTAAGAATTCTCGTAGCTGCCACATGTATTAAATTGCATAGTTGTGGATCATTATAGTATTTACATTGATATTTGTTGCCATTTATGTTGGAAGATTTATGTCGCCTTTTCTCTTCACTTGATCTGTGAGCAGTGTCAATAGTGGCAACTAAATCATCATTGAAATTTTGTGTGCCAGTGGGATCTAATTCTTATATCATTGATCCAAGTAGTTAATGAAGTTATCACTGTTCTGGGTTAAGAATAAGTTTTGTCCTGTATTTAGCTCCTCGATTCCTGGAGATATGATCAAGATTGACAGATGCGAGTCCTGAGAAGTGATCAGATACGTCATCATCAACTATGAGAAGTCATGCATCGTATTTGATACACTAAATACAATGGTTTAGAAAGACACGTAAGCAAACACTATAACATATTTATTAGAAAACGTTTCGGTCCTGGGACCTTGATCACTTCTAACATACAGAGGTAGAAAGACATTATATATATATAGGCGGAGAGTGAGATGTGACGCACGTGACCTGAGGAATGTCATAAGAACATAAGAATGGAGGAACACTGTTGAAGGCCTACTGGCCCATGCGAGGCAGGTCCTTATCAAAACAACCTCTGTCTATGATGAGGACCAGTAGACGATGAAATCATGTGACTCCTGTGTTGTTGGGTTGGTGCTGCACCAACCCAACAACACAGGAGTCACATGATTTCATCGTCTACTGGTCCTCATCATAGACAGAGGTTGTTTTGATAAGGACCTGCCTCGCATGGGCCAGTAGGCCTTCAACAGTGTTCCTCCATTCTTATGTTCTTATGACATTCCTCAGGTCACGTGCGTCACATCTCACTCTCCGCCTATATATATATAATGTCTTTCTACCTCTGTATGTTAGAAGTGATCAAGGTCCCAGGACCGAAACGTTTTCTAATAAATATGTTATAGTGTTTGCTTACGTGTCTTTCTAAACCAACTTGTCGGTATTTATTACCAAGGTTTATACCACTAAATACAATGCACAGATCTAATATGCCACCATATATGTGAGTAGACTCAGTAGTGCCCTCAGTTCGAATATTATCATGCACATTGTGAAATTTCACTACTTTAGTTCCACTGGTGTTTGTTAAAGACCCACCAATAAATATTTTTATGTCTGGCATTAAAGTCTCCGAGAATGAGAGTAGGCTCACTATTTTTGTGATCAGGTTAAGCATCAGGTCGAAGCTGGTTTACTGGAGCATAAAGATTAAAAATGTTCATGGAAAAGTTGCCTGCGTATCTTTCATTCAACGCACCGGCCGTATCCCAACGAGGCAGGGTGACCCCAAAAAAAAAAAAAGTTTCTCTTTGTAACTTTAGTAATGTATACAGGAGAAGGGATTACTAGCCCTTGCTCTCTGTATTTTAGTTGCCTCTTAGGATAATCATGGCTTACGGAAGAAGAATTCAAAACAAGAACATGAACTAGCAAGAAAAATAGATGAAAACCCGGAAGTGTGTGTATATTATGTTTGTACATTCGTGTGTAGTGTGACCTTAATGTAAATAGAAGTAGCAAGATGTGCTGAAATCTTGCATGTTTATGAGACGGAAAGAAGAAAGAGACCAGCAATCCTACCATCATGTAAAACAATTACAGGCTTTCGTTGTACACTCACTTGGCAGGACGGTAGTACCTCCCTGGGTGGTTGCTGTCTACCAACCTACTACGTATATTTTGATGTATTGAGTGAATGTGGTAAGTTCTTTCTAATATACATCACACAACGGTTGGTTGACCTTAAGTTATAAACTGCATATCCAGGCAACTTTGGTGGAGATACTCCAGCTGGTATTCTACATTCCTGCAAGCAGATGACATCAGTATTCTTGCCTGCACTAATATTATTATGTAAGTCAGGCAACCGCTTCCTGATGGAAGCAGCGTTCCATGAAAAAAAAATGTAATCTATCCATTGTATTAATTATTATAATCTATTGCTCATAGTTCGTATTTTTATTTTTTCATAACCTTTTTCTCGAAACATTTCCTGGAATTTTTCCAGCATATTCCGTAGGCAATGTTTGAAACCAAGATCCATTGGTTTCTTCGTCACAAATTGTTTGACACTAAGTAAAAATTGTTGCGCTTGTGATATCTTTGGAATCAAAATCACCATTCAGACTACCCATATTAATAAAATTTATCAGTTGAAGATGCTCATTTTTTTACTGCAGGTTTGTTATAATTTTTAAAATGTCAGGCGAATCCAATACCTTTCCAGAGAAAGGTGAGTTAGTTCTTTCTTCAGCAACTATCATATTAACAAGTACCATGGTTACATTGGTGTTCTCTGGTGCCTCTGGCATGATTGACTCATCATTCACTGTAGGTAGTTTCTGTGCAGTTAACTCATCTCCAGTTTCCAACGGGGTCACACGTGTGGTGTCCATCTGACTGTTGTAGATGTATGTGTTGGGAAGAGTGACATGATCGTCCACGTATTCAATGTCAT
>NW_026469325.1:0-13106 GCF_026875155.1 Cherax quadricarinatus
AAATAAAAAAAAAAATTATTTTTATTTTTCAAGAAAAGCACAAAACTCGTAAGGATGGGGAAAGATCTGGCAGGCGGGTAATTAAATTTTATCCGAGGAAACGGATAGGAGATCCATTTTTTTTGATCAAGAGCCCTGGCGCTCGGGCAGCATCGTGTGCGTTTCATAAATCTGGCCTCTGCCAATGACATTCTTTGTGAGGCGAAGAACCAGCCAATTACCGCTTCTCTTAGAGTCATGACGTCATGGGAAAGCGCCTGCAAGATCAATCAGCCAATCAGCAGCCATTACGTCATTAATTATTAGCAAATCAGAAGTTGTAGAAATGTGGTCATAATGAGGTGAGGGAAGAGGAGCCTGCACATGGCGGATCCAGACGTAATGCTTGGTAAGCAGTATTTTTGCGCATTTCTTTTACACTTTAGAGTGAACAATATTTGTACAGGGTAATATACACACCGTAGACTTATCTGTAGCAATAACCAGGCAGAAATAGCTCTTTCTCTTTTGTCACCCGTGTAAATAAAGACGTTTCACTCTCTGTAGAGTTTATAAGTCATGACTATAAAGCTGTACACAGAGCGTGCTGTATAATCCTCCGGGTTTAGCGCTTCCCCTTGATTATAATAATAATAATGTACACAGAGCGAAACGTTGTCCCAATGAAAGCTTGATCTGCCTTGGGTAAGGTTTGTCAGTAAACAGGACAAGTGTTGAGGAAATGGTATGGTGATACCGACAAGATGTGGAAAAAGACACTTATGTACAGTTCAGGACATTTATTAAAGGAAACGTTTCGCCACGAGTGGCTTCTTCAGTCCTAATACAGAGAAAACTAAGAAAACACACATATATAGTGGTGGGAGTCAGGTGAGGTGAAGCGTGGGTAGAGGTGGTAGTAGTAGTAGTAGTAGTAATGGAACTAAGGAGGTGAGGTTAGAGAGGGACCTGCTGGCATCAAGTAACACCAGTTCCCAGGATGGGTAATATCCTCTTGCTTAGTAATTTTGAAATACTGTAACTACCGGATTTTTGCTTTATAGTGTTACTGACAGAAATTATGCAGCTTCAATGCATTTTTTCCGTCTTAAGTCGTCTTCTTTAAAAACTAGTTTAGCTTCATTTAAAATTTTATGAGGGGTCCAAACATCGTCTCTATGTTGAACACATGCGTTTTTTGCGGTCATCATTTCTGCAAGCATTTTTGTGTCTGCTAAACCAAAAGTCCAGAGTTCTGGCTGTTTCCCCTACATATACTTTGTCACAAACCCCCCACATGGTATAGTGTAGATTCCTGCACTTGTGCCAAATCATGCTTGGGTTTTTGTATCAGGTTCCTAATAGTAGTTGAAGAGCTGGAATATTTTAACCAGTTTCCCGTCAAAACATTTTTGAAAAAATTAGTGGCAACGTTGCTGACCGGGAAAACTGGGTACAATCAGTCAGGCTCATCTAAAGCATTCGGGGGACCTCCTTAACCGTATCAGGGACTCGACAGAGTGATAAAAGCTTGCAAGTTTTGACGTACTGCCTTATTCACCAATGTCCCATTGATCAAGCCATTGATCTTCTTCGCAGGGTGATTAAAGATGATACAGAGTTACCTGTACCCCGCCAAGATTTTTGTAGCCTTGTCGAACTTTGTGTTCGTATAACTGTTTTAGGTTTTGAGGACAAGAAGTACAACAACCCTTTGGACTAGCCATGGATCCCCCCTTAGTGCAGTTCTTGCCAATTTATATATGGAGGACCTGGAATCAAGAAGGATCCTCAATAACATCCCTCGTTCAGTTACTTGGATGCGGTACGTAGATGATATTTTGGTCATTGTACCCAAAAATCTTGACGTACAGGCATCCTCAACACCATCAACACTCTGGAACCTACTATTAAATTTACTCTAGAGGAGGAGAAGGACAACCAGTTACCTTTTCTCGACGTTCTCTTACGCACAGGGGAAAGCAAACTTTCTTTTAAAGTCTACCGGAAGCCTACCTACAAGAATGATCTTCTACATTTCTTCTCTCACCATGACACAAGAACTAAAAGAGGGGTAGTTATTGGCTTCTTTCTGAGAGCCTACAGAATTTCCAGTCCGCAGTTCCTCGAAGAAGAATGTACATACATCACCAACTCTTTTAGTTCACTACACTTTCCCCTACACTTCATACGTGACTGCAGGAAACGTGCAACACGTATCCTCAGCAAGACCAACACCTATCAAATTGAAGAAAAGCCTCCAAGTTACATCGTTTTACCGGTCAGCAACGTTGCCACTAATATTTCAAAAATGTTTGACAGAAAACTGGTTAAAATATCTACCAGCTCTTCAACTACTATTAGGAACCTGATACAAAAACCCAAGCATGATTCTGGCACAAGTGCAGGAATCTACACTATACCATGTGGGGGGTGTGACAAAGTATATGTAGGGGAAACAGCCAGAACTCTGGACATTAGGATAGCAGAACACAAAAATGCTTGCAGAAATGATGACCGCAAAAACGCATGTGTTCAACATAGAGACGATGCTGGACACCTCATGAAATTCAATGAAGCTAAACTAGTTATTAAAGAAGACGACTTAAGACGGAGAAAATGCATTGAAGCTGCACTAATTTCTGTCAGTAACACTATAAAGCAAAAATCCGGTAGTTACAGTATTTCAAAATTACTAAGCAAGAGGATATTACCCATCCTGGGAACTGGTGTTACTTGATGCCAGCAGGTCCCTCTCTAACCTCACCTCCTTAGTTCCATTTACTACTACTACTACTACTACCACCTCTACCCACGCTTCACCTCACCTGACTCCCACCACTATATATGTGTGTTTTCTTAGTTTTGAACATCAAAATGGTATACAATACCGACAGGTTGTTAGGTAAGACACATATGCAACAGTTAGACAACTTTATTCCGAAACGTTTCGCCTACACAGTAGGCTTCTTCAGTCGAATACAGAAAGTAGGCAGGAACAGTGGAGATGTGAAGACGATGTAATCAGTCCATCACCCTTAAAGTCGTAGAATTTGAGGGCCGAGGGACTGACAACCTCAAATTCTACGACTTTAAGGGTGATGGACTGATTACATCGTCTTCACATCTCCACTGTTCCTGCCTACTTTCTGTATTCGACTGAAGAAGCCTAATGTGTAGGCGAAACGTTTCGGAATAAAGTTGTCTAACTGTTGCATTTCTTAGTTTTCTCTGTATTAGGACTGAAGAAGCCACTCGTGGCGAAACGTTTCCTTTAATAAATGTCCAGAACTGTACATAAGTGTCTTTTTCCACACAGGACAAGTGTTTCCTGACGCTGGTCTAAGTCATATGATGACCCCACAGCTGGAGCTTTTGCTCATCTCACCTTCTGTACATTTTCTAGATCTGCAATTTAATTCGCCTTGATTATTATTATTATTATAATCAAGGGGGAAGCGCTAAACCCGTAGGATTATACAGCGCCCAGGGGGGGATGTGGAAGGCATTCAGGCTTAATTCGGGGAACTGGAGCACAGATCCAATTCTCTAAATCAAGAGCCCCTCACCAACATCAAGGAACCTTCCATGAGGCGTCATTCGCCTTGAGAGAAGTGACTTCAAGAGCATCATCATCGACATGGTTCACCTGAGGGGGAAAAATTTTTTAAAATTTTTAAACTACAAAGGTTTTCCACCGGGGAACGGTGTTCATGCGCGGCCCCTTTAATCTTTTTATTATTACTCCCACACAAAAACCCCCTTTTGTCCCACCACAATTTGTTTTTTGGGAAACTCAAATTTTAAAATCGCTTTTGGAAAAATTATAAATTTTTAAAATTTATCCGAAAGCGCTACCGTAGGTTTCAGGGGAAAAATGGGGGGCTGGGGGGAAAGGGCATTCCCCCTTAAATTTTACCGGGGAGGACAAAAACCCAAAATTCAAAATTTTGGGAAGCTCCCCTCAATTCCTTCCCATTTCATTCGCTGAGAAAGTACTTTGGGGCAAATTTTAAAAATGTTAACGGCATTTTTTTTTTTTTTTTCCAAGTCATTTTGGGAAATTTTTCCTTTTTAAAAATCCGAAGGGAAATAAGGTTTTTTTCCAAACAAGGTTTTTCCAAAAGGGGTTTAATAAAATTACCACAATTTTTGTACCCCCTTGACTTTTTGGGTTCTTTATTCCCTTGAAATTTTTTAACGGGGGGTGGAAAAAAAATTTGGATAACGGCCCAGGGGGGAGGGGAAAAATTCCCCCCCAAATTTAGGGTTTAAAATTTGGAAAGAAAAATTTTCCCGGTCAAACATAAGAATTAGAGGAAATTTTTCGCCTTAAAAGTGCCAAAGAGTATACGAAGGTTCATTGTTTAGGAAAAGTTTCCACCCCTTTCCCCCTTTAAGTTGGTTTTTCCTTACAAAAGAACCGGGGGTTGGGGGGGCCCGGCAAAGGGGTTAACATTAAAATGGTAAAAAAACCGACAGATTTTGGGTAAGCACATATAAACAGTTGGGTATTTTTATTTGAAACGTTTCGCCCTTCACGTGGGTTTTTAGCGAGTACAGAAAAGTTAAATAGAAGCAGAAGATACTTGAAGCATGTAATCAGCCCATCCCCCAAAAAGTTTGAGGTGGCAGTCCCTCAGTTGGGAAGACATTGTTCCGTGTCGAAACAAAATGAGTAAAAGGAATTAGATTAAAGGGGCCCAAAATACCGGCGGGGGCCCAAAACTTCGATGCCCCCGCCCTGGCCCGAGGAAAATTTCCACATTGTTTGGGACCATGCCGCTCAAGCGCCCCTCTGGTCAGTTCAACGGTGATATCATAAGCGCACAGGTAACTATGGACACTAGCAGGGGAGGAAGTCATTATTACGGAAAAACAGTTGTCGGGGTTCGTTGACCCCATGTACACTAGGTGGCCGCAGCATCTCTGGGTCCTCTTCGGGAGGGAATATCCCCCCTTTCCCTGCGGAGTGTCTCATAGTTCGCCCTAGAAGTGTTGTTAGGGGCCCGCTGGACAACGTTGACTACGGCACATCCCCTCCTCACCTTGTCTACCATATTTTTGGCTGTGGGAAACCCCAAACGAACCCAAAGGGATGGCGGAAAAAACAAACCCTCCCGCTCTGGCCCAGTTTCTATATATGGAGGGGGGTTCCCCCTGATGGGCTGCTCGGTACCACTGTTTGAGAGGGGGTATCCCCCTAAACCTCCCCCATAAGTTTCGTGGCTTGGAAGCCCCATTTTTGGTCTGGTAGGCTGTTTGGGACAGTAATCCCAACATGGGGATAGTCTGTTTTTCCCCTTGGCGCATCATCGCCCCCTTTTCCCCAGATGCCAGCGGGCTGGGGATCCAGTTCAATGTCGATATTACCCTGAACTTCTAAGGCTGTCATTATGCTCGGGACAATGTGTGGGGTGAACTTTCCTTGGTTGAGGATGGAGAGGGCATTATTGCAGAGGTGGAAAAACATGTATGACAGGTCGGGGGTTTCATGTGTAGGGCTGTAAAATGCTGCTGAATCGCCCCACTCAGCTGAAGGTCGTGCAGTGTCGGGATCACCCGCCTTGTGTGTGACCATTGTGGTACGTCCAGTGCTGCCTTTCCATCGGGTCGACAGAACCATCTGGAAATCCTGCACATGTGCCCCCTTGCCCCGGCCCTGCTTGTCTCGATGATTTTTAGGGTGTCCCGATGCAGAGACACTTAAGATGGGGGGGCTGCAGAGAAAAACATCGGGTGGATTGGGGGGCCAGGGGGGGGGAGGGACCCAGCAAAAGGAAGGGCACAACCCTTTTCAAGAGCAGCTGTACAGGGACAGCTTCCCCCCGCAGCACAAAAGAACAATCCAGAGTATCCGTGAAAATGTGGGATCTTGTGAAAAGGTTGTTAATATCCGTCTCCTTAGTGGGGTACCTTGCTGCCGGGCAGAATGTGGCCACTTTGCAGGCGTTTATGTACCTTACTTGTCAGCCAAGAAAGGAAGCCCGGCCCCAGATCGAGAATATTGGGTTTGGTCGATGGGGGGCACCAAGCAAGTTCTTATCGCCTGGTTTTGTACACCTACCCTTTGCCCGCTCTGCGGGAAAGTGACTAAAGCCGGTGCACTGTAGTCAATGACGAGCGTATACTTGTAATAGACAACGAAGTGACTTTGCTTCCCCCGCCGGGGCCTCGTCATGGTTCTGGCGTTTACTGAGTAGACAAGGACCTACAAACTCGGGCCCGTTTCTGAAAGGTCATTTTTATAATGTAGATTCCCAAATACAGGGGGAGCCTTCCACTCAAGTTTATATCCTGAATACGTAAATTTTTCAGGATCTGGTCCCTTGAACATCATTTCAAGAGATTTTTCTCGGGCCCAATTTGAGGCCCAGTTTTGCAAAACGCGTAATTAGGTCCAAAGCTCTCTGAGCCTGCGTTCTAAAAAGCCTTTTTCCCATTCACTACTAGTGCAAGTCACGCTGCGAGGGAGCTGTGTACCCCTATGAAAGGGAAGGCTCACAATTCCTGAAAGGATGTTAAAAAGGGAGGACTGAGACACCCCCTTGTGGCGTACCGTTTTCCAGGGTTTTAAAGGAAAAGTAGTTCCCCAAAGCTGACACAGCCGCCTGCCCCAAGGTAGGGCTCTATCCAGGCCCCGGGGGGTCCTTTGATCCCTCCGACTAGTATTGCCAGAATTTCTGTGGGTGGCTAGTCAAATGCCTTCTCAAGGTCAGGTGACGACGATACTAGGTTTTTTGTTGCTATCAGCAATCTGGCTTAGTAAGTTGTTTTTCACCTGCTGTTCCCACCCCCTTTGGGGAAGCCAAAAATTGAGATGAGAGGGTCAAGTTTTCCCTGGAGCGGTTTTTAAAACCATCCTTCCATCTTTGGGTAACACTGGGGAGCGATATGGGGCTCATACGCCGGGGCCTTTGGGCTTTGGAATTTGATTGTACTTTTCTTCCAAACTGCTGGGGGTGTCCGGCCCTCCACGATTTTTAATGATCTAGTATGGCCTCCCCGCACTCTGCCCCGCCCGTCAATAGGGAAATACGCACCCCCCATCGATGCCCGGGGGCAGTGCACCTGTGTTCTTAAAGGGAGTCGAGTTCCAAGTCCGTGGGTCACACTCACATCTTTCCCACTCACATAGTTGTATCGTTAGCTGGCGCTGTGGCAGAAGACCCTCTGTAAATTTTTGGAGTGTGGGAGCTAGTGGGGGCCCCCTGGGAAATGAAAAAGTCCCTGTTTTTCTTTTCCCGGGAAAAGGGTTCGGGTTCGGTGGCCTCGGCTTTTCTCTTGCCGTTGCTATGGGTTTACTTTCCCCATATCTCGAAAAGGGGGGTGTGAGCCCGAATGTTGAGCACCACTCCAGCCATTTTTTTTTCAGTTTTTACCTGAGAGGATTCGCGGGGGATGCTGCAAATGGCTCTAGGTATTCCTGTTTCTGCCGTGGGTTCGCCTGTAAGTTCCTAAAGATTGATGCGGTGGTTCGCTCCCCACCTCGTCGTTTTAGAACCACCCGTCTCTTTTGTGAGTGCGTCCCGGGACTTCTTTTGGGAATTGCGCACTCTGCTGCCTGGATAGAACATGATTAGCTCCTTTACCGAAACGTCTTCAATAGAGAGTAGTGGACCACCAGTTTGAAAGATAACCGGAAACCCCTTTCCATTGGCCCTCTTTACGTCCATCTAGGAAGGGAGCACAACTTGGGGAGGGCCTTTTGTTGAAGGGGTGATCACGGGGAAAGGGTCACGACAAGGTGAGGATGATTTTCCCCATGTGGCCCTGCTGGGGTTGTCTTGACCCGAAGGGAAGGTCGAGCAGCCACCCAACAGGTTGTGGGGGCCCCCCATTTTTTTGCAATTTAAACCCGGAAAAATCGTGTAGGAGCATTGCTATGTCTGCCAGAGCATTGGTTGTGAGTGAGAGTGCAAATAGGGTGAGTGCGTTTAAAAAAAACTTTCCACCCCCAATAAAACATCAGTCGTGCAGTGCGAGGAGCTCTGCAATGTCGGGGTGTTTTTCTTGGGTTCTTGTAATGTTTTAGATGGTAATGGGCCCCCAGGATGTGCACAAAAGGGTGCCTGTACCTCGACATCCTCCCCACAGTCCACAGGGTTGGCTATAACCTCGTGAGGTATTGTATTGGATACAAATACAGCTGTGCCTCTGCAGTGAATGCCCGGGTCCATGTGCCGAAAATACCCAGCAAAACCGGGTAGTCTTGGGCACATAGTCGGGACAGTCAGAAGTTGAAGTGACAGGATGGAGCCTTTATATAGTGCCAGGAGGTGAGACGTAGGTTGCTTTGGGAGGGTATTTGGTACAGACCATCAACTTCGACCTCTACTAGTGAGAACGGCTGGGTTTGGGAAGGACCTTGCCCTCCCAAAGCAACCTACGTCTCACCTCCTGGCACTATATAAAGGCTCCATCCTGTCACTTCAACTTCATATTGTTCAGACAACGGAACAATGCTCTTCTCCAGACTGAGGGACTGACCACCTCAAAACTTTAAGGGTGATGGACTGATTACATCGTCTTCAAGTATCTTCTGCTTCTATCAACTTTTCTGTACTCGACTGAAGAAGCCTACTGTGTAGGCGAAACGTTTCGAAATAAAGATACCTAACTGTTGCATATGTGTCTTACCTAACAATCTGTCGGTATTTTATACCATTTTAATGTTCATTCTGTCAGACACTGCAACACAAGGGTATCTTGGTACAGACCATCAACTTCGACCTCTACTAGTGAGAACGGCTGGGTTTGGGAAGGACCTGCCCTCCCAAAGCAACCTACGTCTCACCTCCTGGCACTATAAAAGGCTCCATCCTGTCACTTCAACTTCATATTGTTTCAGACAACGGAACAATGCTCTTCTCCAGACTGAGGGACTGACCACCTCAAAACTTTAAGGGTGATGGACTGATTACATCGTCTTCAAGTATCTTCTGCTTCTATCAACTTTTCTGTACTCGACTGAAGAAGCCTACTGTGTAGGCGAAACGTTTCGAAATAAAGATACCTAACTGTTGCATATGTGTCTTACCTAACAATCTGTCGGTATTTTATACCATTTTAATGTTCATTCTGTCAGACACTGCAACACAAGGGTATCTTGAACATAAAAATGGTATAAAATACCAACAGGTTGTTAGGTAAGACACATATGCAACAGTTAGGTATCTTTATTTCGAAACGTTTCGCCTACACAGTAGGCTTCTTCAGTCGAGTACAGAAAAGTTGATAGAAGCAGAAGATACTTGAAGACGATGTAATCAGTCCATCACCCTTAAAGTTTTGAGGTGGTCAGTCCCTCAGTCTGGAGAAGAGCATTGTTCCATAGAATGAAACAATATGGAGATGAAGTGACAGGATGGAGCCTTTTTATAGCGCCAACAGGTGAGACGTAGGTCACTAGGAGAGGTAAGAACTCAGATGTTGGAAGGACAGGTCCCTCTCAATCCAGCCGTTCTCACTAGTAGAGGTTGTAGAAGTTGATTGTAGGTCTGTACCAAGATACCCTTGTGTTGCAATACCTGTCGGTATTTTATACCATTTTTATGTTCAATCTGTCAGACACTGCAACACAAGGGTATCTTGGTACAGACCTACAATCAACTTCTACAACCTCTACTAGTGAGAACGGCTGGATTTGAGAGGACCTGTCCTTCCAACATCTGAGTTCTTACCTCTCCTAGTGACCTACGTCTCACCTGTTGGCGCTATAAAAAGGCTCCATCCTGTCACTTCATTTCCATATTGTTTCATTCTATGGAACAATGCTCTTCTCCAGACTGAGGGACTGACCACCTCAAAACTTTAAGGGTGATGGACTGATTACATCGTCTTCAAGTATCTTCTGCTTCTATCAACCTTTCTGTACTCGACTGAAGAAGCCTACTGTGTAGGCGAAACGTTTCAAAATAAAGATACCTAACTGTTGCATATGTGTCTTACCTAACACAAGGGTATCTTGGTACAGACCATCAACTTCGACCTCTACTAGTGAGAACGGCTGGGTTTGGGAAGGACCTGCCCTCCCAAAGCAACCTACGTCTCACCTCCTGGCACTATATAAAGGCTCCATCCTGTCACTTCAACTTCATATTGTTTCAGACAACGGAACAATGCTCTTCTCCAGACTGAGGGACTGACCACCTCAAAACTTTAAGGGTGATGGACTGATTACATCGTCTTCAAGTATCTTCTGCTTCTATCAACTTTTCTGTACTCGACTGAAGAAGCCTACTGTGTAGGCGAAACGTTTCGAAATAAAGATACCTAACTGTTGCATATGTGTCTTACCTAACTAGGCAGGTCCTTTACAATTCATCCCACTAACAAAACATTTGCCCAACCCAATTTTCAATGCCACCCAAGAAATAAGCTCTGATGTGAAAGTCCCACTCAAATCCAACCCTCCCACTCTGTATCGTGTGTTTCCTCTCGGAGACTGGACAAATATATGGGTGGGAGGGGCTGGGTTTGATTGGTGTCAAGGGGTACGGGAGTTATTTCTTGAGTAGCTTTAGGTAGATGTCGTTTTGATAAGGACCTGCCTCGTATGGGCCAGTAGGCCTTCTGCAGTGTTCCTACATTCTTATGTTCTTATGTTCCAGTTATTAATCTTGTATGGGATCGTTTGCTGGGATTTGAAGCTTTTCTGTTTGTGTGTTTGCTTGACTAGGTGCAGGTATCATGCATACTCAATAATGAGCCTAATGTACCTTGTATATTTTGGCTTAAATATATCCTTGTTTAGATTTCTGAAAGCAGTTTTTAGATTAGTTTTGCACATGACGATGTTATGCGACTTATATGCTTCAGCGATATGCTTGATGCAGTGCTTACTCCCAGATCTTGTGTATACAGTACTGGGATCACATTTTCAGCTCTTTATCTGTCGGGAAGTTGCCCTTATTGTATCTTTGCCAAAGACAGATGTGCGTGAGTGCTTACCGAGTTATACTCGCCAAGTTGTGTTTGTTGGGATTTAAATTTAGCTACTACAGGCTCCGCCCTCCTAAACTACTTTGATCCACATTACTGATTTATGACCTGAACATTAAAATGGTATAAAATACCGACAGATTGTTAGGTAAGACACATATGCAACAGTTAGGTATGTGATGAATGGTTTGAAAAACCGACAAGTTGAAGATTGAGACACTTATGCAGCATATGGGAATCTTTATTCAGGAAACGTTTCGCCACACAGTGGCTTCATCAGTCCAATACAAAGAGGAAGGCGTAAGGAGAGGAGGAGAATGAGGTAATCAGTCCCTCAACCTGGAGTCGATGTGTTCAGTCCATCAATCTTGATGGACTGAACATATTGTTTCATACTATAGTGTGATGCTGTGTATGAAGCTGCAGCTCACCCAGTCCTATTTTAAAAGGACACAAGTGCAACTAATGTGACATTTATTACATATTGTCGGTAATTCTACCAACTTTATTACAGTCCTATTTTGTTTGATCTTTATGACTTTGTCAGAGAACTCCAGCGAAACCGCAGATGGGATTTTCTACCCTATATGGGAGCACATTAGCTTTTTTTTTTTTCAATTTAATGGCAATTGCCCTAATTAGAGAGATTGGTTGAAGACCTATCTAGGGAGTCACACTGGTTCTGCTTCTCTCAGTACCCATGGAGAGAGTTTGTGTGACCCTATTGCTTTTGTTACATTAAGGGGGGGGGGTGTATTTATTAGAGCCCTCACTGACTGTTGTATCTCCCACAACTTCAACAGATGACGACGCACCCTGACATATTGCGGCTGCTGCCGGAGTCTTGGCTGACGCAGCCACATGAGTTGACCGCCGCCTCGCTCGCAGACATGTGCAACAAGTTCGATATCGAGCCAGACTGCTCCCTGGCCCTGCCCAGCTCCGAGCCCATGATAGACCACAACATCGCCTTCACGTCAGACATGGGCAACTTCATGTGTGATAAGGTGAACCAGAATATGGGTGCCCCGCACTCCCCTCCCACAGAGCATGACCTGGACGACCTGGTGGCTTCTATACCCGAAATCCTTGAGTCCCCGTCTGCCACTCCTCCATCAGATATCGGCGATATCCTGAATGATCTGGAAGGTATGGAGATGGCGCCCATTTTTCCGGGCGCCCGGGTACTCCTGGTGGGCACCAGTGGCATCTCCAGTACCCGAAGTGTCCCTGAAACGAGACATAATGTGGGGCGCAGGGACGTGTTGTGACGCATTGCTGGAGCCGCCGATAAAGAAGGAACGAAACTTGTCTGAATGTTCGTCCGACGCAGTACTCAGAGAGGCACTGAGACAGGACGCATCTCTGAAAACACGACGAAGACAGCCTGCCCGACACGCCCTCCCGGTACCGACAGTGATTAGTGACGCTGATGACCACATGATGCGAGACGTGGAGCAATAGTGGCAGCCCAAGGATACAAACAGTGCCTCGTGGTAAGCACAGCAGTGCCGCCTTCAGGAACAATACCAGTGCCTCTTACGTGCCTCCCTCAGTGTACATTGAACACAACTATTGTGCAGACTACCCGACCTTCCAACCACTTAGCGGGTATTATCACTCCCTCAGACACTGTAAGTACTTATCTTTCCCTTTTGTCTTCTTTGTTATCTTGTTTAACTTGTCATACTCCCTTGTCATGTTCTCTCTGTCATATTCTTTTATCACATTCTCTTGTCATCTTCCCTTGCCACGTTCCCTTGCCATCTTCCCTTGCCACGTTCCCTTGTCATCTTCCCTTGACACGTTTCCCTTGCCATCTTCCCTTGCCACGTTCCCTTGTCATCTTCCCTTGCCACGTTCCCTTGTCATCTTCCCTTGCCACATTCCCTTGTCACCTTCCCATGCCAGTTCCCTTGTCATCTTCCCTTGCCACATTTCCTTGTCACCTTCCCTGCCACGTTCCCTTGTCATCTTCCCTTGCCACTTTCCCTTGTCATCTTCCCTTGCCACATTCCCTTGTCACCTTCCCATGCCAGTTCCCTTGTCATCTTCCCTTGCCACATTTCCTTGTCATCTTCCCTTGCCACGTTCCCTTGTCATCTTCCCTTGCCACATTCCCTTGTCACCTTCCATGCCATTTCCCTTGTCATCCTTCCCTTTCCACTTTCCTTGTCACTTCC
>NW_026469326.1:0-12468 GCF_026875155.1 Cherax quadricarinatus
GCCAAGTTAGGGGACATAGCATTTGTGATAGCATTTTAAAAAGGGAAACTTTTTTACCCCCCAAAGGGGGTTACTTTCCCTAGGAAGGGAACGAAAAAATATTCCCACCATATTCAATAAAAGGGCAGGGAATTAACAGAGATAGAACCGGATAAAAATCTTGCACACAAATACCTCAAGTGCCGTACAGTTGCCTGGGGGCAACAGCTTATGATATGCAGTACAGTGTACTACACTTCTGTAATTACCGTACTTTAGCCTTATCTTCAAGTCGATAAAAAAGGAAAAAGCCAGTGTGAAACCAGTAAAGCGGGGTAAACATGAGCTAGCCAAAAAAACCCTTGTCGGCAGAACCGCGCGTAGCAGACTCCCCTTTGTAAGGAAAAATTTATATGAGTATTTTGTGTGGGGGGAAAACAAATGATAAAAAAAACTTTCCATGGAATCTAAATTTTCAGTCTTGAAGACCGTGATGTCTGGGGTCAGACTAAAGACAACGCCGTAACACTTGACTTGAGACAATAGCTTGGGTTTTAGATGAGGAGGTTGAACAGACAAACCTTTGCTGTTTAAGGGGCTTGAAGAACTACATTCCTTTAAACATGAGTATTTTGTCAATTCTTACTTTATTTTAAAAAATCTCCTCCCTTTAATTTTAACTTTAAAATTTTATTTTTCTTATAAATTTTGCAAATACAACTTTGAAGTGTTTACATTTTGGGTAAACAAAAAAAGCCAAAAATTTTTTAAGGATTATGTTTTTTAAAAAGCGTACCTTTCAAAAAAAAAAAATACACAAAAATTTTAATTTTATATTTTTGGGTGTGCTGTTAGATAGATAATTAAAATTCAGGGAATGATATAAACCAGTCACCGTGTGTTTCAAAATGGTTGAGGTTTTAAAATACTGAAATTGGCGTGGGATGACCGTAGAGTTTTTTCAAAAACGAAAAAATGTAAAAATCAGGGAAAAGTTACGACATTTTTTTCCGCTTTGGGCGAAAAGTATTTATAAAAGGTCATGATTTTTGACACTTTTGAGAAATGATGGTTCTACAGAAAAATAAACGGGGTTTTCCATATCTTTTAAAACCCCTTTTTCCCATCATTTCTCAATAACGGGGTACAAAAATCATGACACTCCTATAAATACTTTTCGCCCAAAGCGAAAAAAATGTCAGAACTTATTCCCGATTATACATATATTACGTTTTCTGTAAAACTCTACGTCATCAAAACCACATTTTATATGTTTTTCACCCTCAACACATGTTGACAAACACAGCGACTGAGCTATTTTCACATTCCCTGAATTTAAGGAGTTCTCAGAGAATTGCAATGTAGTTATTTTTGAATGAAAAATAAAAAAAATTTTAATATTTGGAGGGGAAAAAAAAAAAAAACAAATTGCCACCATGTCTTTTTGATGACAGGAAGAACAAAAAATTACATTTTTGGAAAAACATATTTAGAAATATGATAGAAACAAGCTAGTTACATCAGTATGTTGCCAGAATTATGTCAGAAGACATTTTTTTCCCATAATTTTTCAATTTTCCTTTTTTATCACTCCTAAATAATTCGCACCTCCCTTGAGTCATGGGGCAACTGCATGACTCGAGGCTCGGGCCAACCGCTGTCCAGGGTGAGATGTTGTGTGAATGATTTAGAAAACCAGTAAGTTGAGAATTTACACACTAGGGCAACATATCTTTTAACGCAGGAGGGAGAGATACATGATTATATACACCTGGAAAATCCTAGAGGGACTAGTACCGAACTTGCACACGAAAATCACTCACTACGAAAGCAAAAGACTTGGCAGACGATGCACCATCCCCCCAAATGAAAAGCAGGGGTGTCACTAGCACGTTAAGAGACCATACAATAAGTGTCAGGGGCCCGAGACTGTTCAACTGCCTCCCAGCACACATAACGGGGATTACCAACAGACCCCTGGCAGTCTTCAAGCTGGCACTGGACAAGCACCTAAAGTCAGTTCCTGATCAGCCGGGCTGTGGCTCGTACGTTGGTTTGCGTGCAGCCAGCAGCAACAGCCTGGTTGATCAGGGGCTGATCCACCAGGAGGCCTGGTCACAGACCGGGCCGCGGGGGCGTTGACCCCCGAAACTCTCTCCAGGTAAACTCCAGGTAATGTTTTTTTTTTCCTTAATAAAATTCAACATTTTTTTATAATGCAATCTACTGACATTTTCGCTCAAACGGCGTTTATGCCAAGATTATCTATCCCTTATCTTTCATCTGATGTCAACTAGAACATTGTACGTCTTACCAATTTTGTAGAAAAGGGAGAGATTTGTGCCCTATAGAATAGGGCACTATTTATTTTTTTTATTTATCTTTTAAGGCAAAACGTGTGTAGGCTTCAATTGCTTCTTAAATCATTATAAAAATTTAATTGAAATTGGACCAAAAATAAAAAAAAATATTTCGCTGAGGATTGACAACGTCAAATCTACGACATCAAGGGTGATGGACCTGAACACAATCGTTCTTCAAATCGCTAACCGTTCCTGCCTACTTTCTGTACTCACTGAAGAAGCCCTACAGTGTAGGCGAAACGTTTCGGGATAAAGTAGCCTAACTGTTGCCTAAGTGTCTTCCCTACCAACCTGTCGGTATTGTATACATTTGATATTCACACTGTCAGACACTGCAAAACACATGGTCAACTGGTACAGAAAACACCTTGGACACTTATTCAAAGTAAAATTATTTGATCTGTAGAGAGTACGGGATCTCACAGTGGCTGCATTCTACTAACTAACTACACTGCACCTCTCCTGACAACCTCAACTTCAACGCTTCAAGGGTGATGACTGATTACATCGCTTCACATGCTCTACTGTTTCTGCCTACTTTCTGTGCTCAACTGAAGAAGCCTACTGTGGTAGGCAAACGTTTCGGAATAAGTTGCCTATTTGTCTACCTACCAACCCCCTCAAGGCTTGGGGTACCTTAGTCCCCTCACTTTGCTAAAAACCTCAGCGAAGCAAGGGTTTGATGCTCTGATATCTAATCCTGTCTTGTAAATTACGTTTGTTGGGGTTTACCCCACGTAGTGTTGGTATGGAGTCTGTGAAACTGCATGATACATTTAATAGGGCGGTTTTCCCTAATTTTTTTTATCAAAAAGAGAATTATAAACGTGTAATCAAAATAAATTATATCCATAAATCTAAAAAAAAAATTCTTGTCTGTCCCCCAGTAGGAAACTGAGGATATGGTATGGACAAAGCAACATGACATAAACCATGACACGGGCGGGATTTGAACCCGCGGTCAGAGAGTCCTCAAAACTCCAGACCGTCGCTTTAAGCCACTGGACCAGGTAGCCACAATAAGATTCGTCCACAGGTGATATTTCTAAACATAAGAAGGTTTAGCTATAGGCAACCACTGAGCCCACAAAAGTCAAGTTTTACCGCGAACTCCAACTAGCGTGGCGTGACGAATCTAGCTCAAGTCCCCTCCACTGACGTCAACATTGACTCACGAAATCGTAATGACACGATTGCAAACAAACCATACCACGGGCGGGATTTGAAACCCGCGGTCACTCCACGCTAGCTGGAGATTCGTCTTGTAAAAACTTGCATTAGTGACCACAGTGGCCTATGCTAACCTTCCTATGGTGTGAATATACTATTTTGGACGAATATTATTGTGGCTTGCTGTCAGTGGCTAAACGCTACGGTTCTGGAGTTTAAGACTCTCTGGGGGGGAACCGCGGGTTCAAAATCCCGCCTGTGTGTATGGTTTTGTTTGCAATCGTGTCATTAACGATTTCGTGAGTAACATTGACATGATTACAGTGGATGTAGAATTGAAACAGAGGAAACGTGTGCTAGTAAGAACTGCAAAGACAACTTCCCAAATGAGAGTGCTGCTCCTCGCCTTCTGACCTAAGAGATTTACGCCCATCTGCACAACACAGACCGACAAAATGCACTATAAATTAGAAAAAAAAACGTACGTAAATGCAGAAATTACCCATCGTACACATGCAGTTAGCGATAGCGGCTGCGTCCGTACCAACCTTTACCACAATAAAACAAAATGCATAATATCTTTATTTATACAAGTACTTGTATAAGGTAACAGTCCCTAGCTGAATCATGACATGCTTGTTAATGCTGAACATTTCAGCAAATTAGGTCAGTTTTTTGTCTCAGGAATACGACCCACAACAGTCGACTAACCACCCCCGGTACCCATTTTTCTGATGGGTGAACAGGGACAAGTAACTTCTACAACCTGTATTATCACAAAATACTTAAAAACGATATATTAAAATCATACAAAAGACTAGAAAGTTAGAGAGAAAATTTTGAAATAGTGAGTAACAGGTTAATTTTTAGGACCATAGCCTATATCCCATATAACAATTTTGTAAATTGTGAGGCCTTTAATGACACCTACAAGTAAGGAAAATCTGGTTATGAGTAATGAAACTTAATAAACCAAGTAGATAAAAAAATGAGATAATCATAAAGTTACCAGAATATAAAGAATGTTGTACAAACTATGACTTTCTACTACATGTCATGCTACATAATTCCCACATCCGTTCCATTTCGAATCCGGACGTAAGTCGCCGGAATATCCTGCACATTTAAAAAAATCTATAGCTCGAATGTTGAACAGAATGGAGAGAATCTCAAACGGAAGCAACACGTAAGCCGTGGCAGACGCTTATAAAAAGTACAGTCAACGGCAGACACCCTAGAAGAATGCAGGGGTGTCACAGCAGACACCAAGTAAGAAAGCAGGAATGACACAGCAGAATACCTATGAGAAAGCAGGGTGTAACAGCAGACACGCTACAAGAAAGCAGGGATGTCGCAGTAGGTGCTCTACTAGAAAGCAGGGGTGCTACAGCATACACTACAAGAAAGCAGAGGTGTCACAGCAGACACTACAAAAAAGCAGAGGTGTCACAGTAGTCACTACAAGAAAGCAGGATTGTTACAGCAGACACTACAAGAAAGCAGGGGTGTCACAGCAGACACGTCAAGAAAACATGGGTGTCACAGAAGACACACAAAGAAAACATGGGTGTCACAGCAGACAATACAAAACAGCAAGGGCGTCGCAGCAGACACTATAAGAAAGCAAGGGTGTCACAGCAGACACTACGAAAAAGCAGGGGGTTTCGGAGCACACACTCGAGAAAACCAGGAGTGCCATAGCAACGCACAATGAAGCCAGGGGTGTTCACAGCAGACACTACAAGAAAGTAGGGTGTCGGACGGCAGACACTACAGAAAGCAAATGGTGTCCAACGGCATACACTACAAGAAAGCAGGTGTGCTTCCAGCAGACAACGACAATAAAGCTGGCGTCACAACAGATACATCAATGGGTGTGGGCAGAAACAGATCAGTATAAAAAAGCAAGGTGCCACACAGACACTACAAGAAAGCCAAGGGGTCACAACATACCTGACGATAAGCAGGGTCACAGCAGAACAGAAACAGACAGCAGCAGTGTCACAGCAGGCAGTAAAAGACCAACAGGGAGCACAGCAGAAACACAAGAAAGCAGTAGTGACACAGCAGACACATCAAGAAAGCAGGGTGTCACAGCAGACCACATCAAGAAAGCATGTGTGTCACAGCAGACACATAAGAAAGCAGGGGTGCACAGCAACAGTACAAGACAAGCAGGGGTGTCACAGCAGACATATAAGAAGCAGGGAAGTCACAGTCAGAAAACTCAAAAAAGAAAGGTGTTCACACAGCAGAAACATCAAGAAAGCAGAGGTGTCACAGCAGACACAGGAACATCACGAAAGCAAAGGTGTCACAAAAGACACGTCAAGAAATCAGGTGTCAACAGCAGACACATCAGGAAAGCATGGTGTCACAGCAACACTACCAGAGGGGTGTCACGGCAGCCACAACAAAAAGCAGGGGAGTCACGGCCAGACACTACAAGAAAGTAGGGGGTGTCCACAGCGGACACTACAAGAAAGCAGGTGTGCTACAGCAGACACGACAAGAAAGCAAGGGTGTCACAACAGACACTACGAAAAAGCAGGGGTCACAGCAACAGTAACAAGACTGTATGGGTGTCACAGCAGACCGTAACAAAAAGCAGGGGTGTTCACAGCATAAAACAACAAGTAAGCAGGTGTGTCACCGCAGACACATCAAGAAAGCAGGGGTGCACAGCAGACAGTACAAGAAAGCAGGGGTGTCACAGCAGAAACATCAAGTAAGCAGATGTCACCGCAGACACATCAAGAAGGCAAAGTGGTGGACGCAGCAGACACATCAAAAAACATCAGGGGTGTCACAGCGCACGAGACAAAAGAACCAGACAGCAGGGGGGTGCCACAGCAGACACATCAAGAAAGCGGAGGTGTCCACAGCAACACATCAAGAAAGCAGAAGTGTCCAGCAGAACACAATCAAAAAACATGGTGTCACCGGCAGACACATCAAGAAGCAAGGTGTTACAGCAGACACATCAAGAAAGCAGAAGTGGCACAGCAGACACATCAAGAAAGCGAGATTGTCACAGCAGACCACATCAAGAAAGCATAAGGTGTTAACAGACACATCCAAGAAAGCAAGAGAGTCACAGCAGACACATCAAGAAGCGGGGTGTCACAGCGCACAGTAACAAGACAGCAGGGTGGCACAGCAGACATTACAAGACAGCAGGGGTGTCACAGTACAGAATCAGTATAAGAAAAGCAGGGGTGTCACAGCAGACACATCAAAGAAAGCAGAAGTATCACACCAACACATAAAAAAGAAAGCAGGAATGTCACAGCAGACAGTGCAACAGGCAGGAGTGGTGATCAGCAGAGACCAGTACAAGGCATGCAGGAGTGTGACAGAAGACAAGTACAAGACAGCAGGAGTGTGACAGCACACAGTACAAGACAACAGGAGTGTCACAGTACACAGTATAAGACAGCAGGGTATCACAACACACAGTACAGACAGGCAGGGGGTTCACAGCACACAGTACATGGACAGGCAGGGGTGTCACAGCACACAGTACAAGACAGCAGGTGTCACAGCACACGTACAAGACAGCAGGGGGTCACAGCACCAGTAACAAGACAGCAGGGGTGTCACAAGCACACCAGTACAATACAGCAGGGTGTCACAGCACACAGTACAAGACTCAGGGGTGTCACAGCACACAGTACAAGACAGCAGGGTGTCACAGCACACAGTAAACAAGACAGCAGGGGTGTCAACAGTACACAGTACAAGACAGCAGGGTGTCACAGCACACACAGTACAAGACAGCAGGGGTGACACAGCACACCAGTACCAAGAACAGAGGGGTGTCACAGAACGACAGTACAAGAAGCAGGGGTGTCACAGACACAGTACAAGACAATAGCAGGGGTGCCACAGCACCACAGTACAGGCAGCAGGTGTCACAGCACCACAGTACAAAGACAGCAGGGTGTCATCAGCACACAGTACAAGACAGCAGGGTGTCCACCGCACACAGTACAAACAACGCATGGGTGTCACAGCACACAGTACAAGACAGCAGGGTGTCACACTGGGTCAATGCACTGAACTTGTTATGGTAAAACGTCGAAGAAACAAGTGCGTGGGTTTTCCACTTTTTGCGTTCCCATTTCTGTTTGCTTAAGCCTGCCGGAACGGAAACTTCCGCACCCTTTTAACAACCGATAAAAGAGGCTGAGTGAATTTTTCCTAAACCAACCAAAAAAATATTCCGTATTTTTTCGTCACGTTAACCATAGAGACTTGCCTGGAGCCCGCCCTCGCATCAATTTTTTTGCTGGCGAAGCGGAAGTGATTTAAAATCTTTACGTCTGTAAGGATTAATACTGATTTTCTTTCAACTCTTTAAAGAGAGCAGCGTGATATATCACGCACACCTGGATGGGCCAGGGTATAGATGATGCTTACTGTATGCACCAGGAGATATTCCATTATAACGTAATGAGAGGTCCAGTGATTCTCGCACCATAAGGTCTAGCTAATATTATGGTCACACTTTACTAAAAATATGTCATTTAAATAATGTAATTCTCATTCTATTTTCTTGAGAAAAATTAAATTGCGTAATCAAGAATATTATTTCTCTTTGTGTGTGGTGTGTGTGCTTGGGATGTGTGTGTGTTGTGTGTGTGTGTGTGTGTGTTTGTGAGTGTGTGTGTGTTGTGTGTGTGTGTGTGTGAGTGGTGTGATGTGGTGTGTGTATGTGTTGCATGTGTGTTTGAGTGTGTGTACTCAATAATTGTGTTGCAGGGTGCGAGAACTCATCTCCCTTGCCCCGCCTCATCGCTGAGTCGCTACTGGTCCTCTCTCTCTCTCTCTTCCTGAGCTTTGTCATACCTCCTTCCTTAAAACAATGTATGGTTTCCTGCCTCCACTACTTCCACTTGCTATGCTATTCCACTTGCTGGCAACTCTATGACTGAAGAAAAACTTCCTAAACGTCCCTGTGACACGTCTGAGTCTTCAGCTTCCAGTTGTGAACCCTTGTCGCTGTGTCCCCCTCTCTGGAACACCTATCTCTGTCCAACCTTGTCTATTTCCCCACAGTATCATGTAGTCGTTATCATGTCTCCCCTGACCCTTCTGTCCTCCAGTGTCGGCAGTCAGTCTCCGATTTCCCTGTGGGCGTGCGTGTGTGTGGTGTGTGTGTGTGTGTTGTGTGTGTGTGTGTGTGTGTGTGTGTAGTTTGTCTGTGTGTGTGTTCTGTGTGTTTTTTTGTGTGATGTGAGCAATGTGTTTTTGGTGTGTGTGTGTGTGTGTAGTGTGTGTGTGCATGGTGTGTGTGTGTGAGTGTGTGTGTGTGTGTGTGTTGTCTGGTCCTGTGGTTGTGTGTGTGTGTGTTGAATAAGAAGACGATGAAGCAGAAAACGAAGGAAATATGGATAGCGCATAGCTAAGAGCATAACAGATGTTATCATAGGTCCTTCACAGCTCCTAAATGGTTGCTCAAAGGTCCCTCAAACTTCCTAGATTGCTACTCGTAGATAAATGTTATATAAGGACCATAGTGTTAACTTAGGACCAGTGCTTATCTAAGGTCCATAAGTGTTTTTTATCTTAAGGTTCGTAATGTATATAAGGTCCATAGTGTTATCTTAGGGCCATAGTGTTATCTAAGGTCCTAGTGATATCTTAGTTCATAATGTTATATAAGGTCCATAGAGTTATCTTAGGGCCTTAGTGTTTTATCTAAGGTCCAAAGTTTATCATTATGTTTCATAATGTTATAGTTTAATTCCATATGGTCATCTAGGTCCTTAGTATTATCTTAGGTCCATAGTGTTATCTTGAATCAATCTTAGGTCCATATGTTACATAGGTCCATAGTGGTATCTTTTTCCATAGTGTTTATCTTACAGGCCATAGTGTTTTATCTAGGTCCACAGTGTCCTCTTTAGACAATAGTTCATCTTAGGTCCGTAATGTTATCTAAGGTCAAAAGTGTCACTTAGGTCCAATGTATATCCTAAGTTTATAGTGTTTCTCTTAAGTTCATATTGTTTTCCTAATTCCATAGGTTTATCTTAGGCCCATATGTGTTGTCTTAGGACCATAGTATTGATCGTATGTCCATAGTGTTTATCCCTATGTCCAACAGTTTTATCCTTAGTCAACATAGAGTCACCTTCAACTTGTCTCCTAAACAGTACTTGTCTTACAGAGACAGAATTTTAAAACAACTTCGCCATGTGAAATTTAAATAACAAACATTAACAAATAACAATGATGTAAAACACTGAACTTGGAAAGTTTGTAAGATTTACCAGTTATCTTATTGGCAAACAAGAACAGAAAGAAGAAACAAGAAATTCTTTAAACTATCCGTCAAACTGGGCGAGTACACCTCCTTAAAGTAAGTAAACATAGGAACTGTAGCCAATTGTGGGGACGATCTCCGGTGGTTCTCACTCTCACGCAGGTCAAGACTTCACTCTCACCACTCCCCACTTCACACTCACCAGCTCCACACTTCACGTCTCACCAGCCCACACTTCACTCTCAACCAGCTCCAACAACTCACTCTCTTCATTCCTTTTAGCTGTTTTTTTTTTAACTAAGAATTACTTTTTGTTCTGTTTATTTAATCCTGAAAGTCACCGAGATCATACCCTACTCCCTGCTGATTAAAAAAAAAAAAAAAAAAAAAAAACAGAAATAATCTGGAGTTATAACAAGATGTTTGTGAGTTTGGTGACGACTCGACTATTTGAACAGTTAGAAATGTTCCTAACAGAATGTTTATCCTAGCAGAATATCACAATTTGAATAATATAACGTCAAGCAAAGTACAATAGATAGGATGCTCATTAACATTACAGATGCCAGCGTGGGCGACAGATGAGTGACAGCCCCTCAGCTCTCAAGACTGAAGTAATGTAGCCTGAAGAAGTTATACCTCAGCTAAAAATTCTCTTAGCTATTGTAGACACATCAATGGATATAACAAACATCTGAGCTGATACGGAATTCAGTAAAATAATAACCGTTCAATTGTAAACAAAAATTAATGCCATAAAAATGTTTACATGTGAAGTTATAAGGTTAATCTTCAATGGTAATTCAGTGTGGTATAATTTATAAGGTGTTATTTGTGAAACCAATTATTTAAATTATGAATCGTTCAAATTTTCTTAAAAAGTTGTATTAACTGAAAAATAAAAGTGGGGGGGGGGGGGGGGGGTGTGGGGGGGGGGGGGGGGGGGGGGGATCAAGTTAACAGTTTATTCCATAAATGGAAAGTTAAACTGACTTCAAGGCAGGAAATCAACAAGAGCTGGAAGAAATGTACAGAGAACCTCAACAACTCGTATCAAATTAGGCCAACACATAAATTAATGGAAGTGCATCCCTAGAACATTTGGCGAGCATAACACATCATATATTCAGCTACGAGTTAAACATCACCTAAACATTAACGTTAAGTATTATTTATATCATAAACATTAGGACTGAAAGAAATAACCATTGTGTGCACAACATTCATGGTATAAATACTGACTAACATTTAAACATCTCACACATTACACACAACATTAATTTTACCATTTTGCTTGACATTCTCCTCACATCACAGAATAATTACAACATAACAACAGTATCTAGACAGAGTCGTACTGTCCAGTGTGCAAGAACCACCACCTTAATTCTAGTTTATATTTAATTCAATTCCATAACGTTTATGGTGTTGTGTGTGTGTGTGTGTGTGGTACTTGTGTGTGTGTGTGTGAGTGTTAGGTGTGTGTGTGTGTGAGTGTGTGTGTGTGTTGTGAGTGTGTGTGTTTGTTGTGTGTATGTGTGTGTAGGTAGTGTGTGTGTGTGTGTGTGTGTGTGGTGTGTGTGTGTGGTGATGTGTGTGTGTTTGTGTGTGTGTAGGTGTGGTGGTTTGTTGAGTGTGTGTAGTGTGTGTTGTGTGTGTTGTATTTGTTTGTAGATGTGTGTGGTGTGGTGTGTGTGTGTGTGTGTGTGTGTGTGTTGTGTGTGTAGTGTGTGTGTGTGTGTGTGGTGTGTGTGTCGTGTGTATGTGTGTGTGTGTGTGGTGTGGTGTGTGTGTACTCACTCTATTTGTGGGTGCAGGGTCGAGTTCACAGATCCTGGCCCCGTGTGTGTTGTGTTGTGGTGGATAATGTTTTATTATAGTCCACAGGAAGTGAGGGAAGTTGAAAATATGAGAATAACGACAAACTAGTTAATAATTGTTTTAAAATTATTTTTATTTACCTAAATTATATCTTGCCCAATAAGATAAATTCATAATATTTTACTTTACCTGACCCACCAGTTTCTCAAACTAGTAACATTACCGACCCACAAGTGCCTCTAACAGTAACTTACCTGACCCACAAGTGTCCAAACTAATCTTTTCCTGACCCACAAGGTTCAAACTGAACTTTTCCCGACCCACAAGTGTCTCAAAATAGTAACTTTTCCTACCCAAATGTCTCCCCAAATAGCAAATTTACCTACCCACAGTGTCTCAAACATAACTTTACCCGACCCCCAAGTGTCTCAAACTGAACTTTAACCCGACCCCCAAGTGCCAAACTAGAATTTACCTGCCCCCAAATGTCTCAAACTATAATTTACCTGACCCAAAGGTCCAAACAAATAACTTTACCTGACCAAAGTGTTTCAAACTAGAACTTATGGCCCACAAGGTCTCAAACTAGAACTTTATGACCCACAAAGTGCTCAAACTAGACTTTTCGACCCAAAGTGTCTCAAACTAAATTTACCTGACCCCCAAGTGTCTAAACTAGTAATTTACCCGCCCCAAGGTTTTCAAAATGAACTTTCCTGACCCCCAAATGTCTCAAAAGTAACTTTACCTGACCCCCAAATGTTAAACAGAACTTTACCACCCCCAAAGGCTCAAACTAAATTTACCTGACCACAATGTCTCAAACTAGAACTTTTCCCGACCCACAATGTTCAAAAAACTTTT
>NW_026469327.1:0-12952 GCF_026875155.1 Cherax quadricarinatus
CTCTCTTTTGCCCCAAATCGTATTTTAATATTGTTCATCCATTTGGATCATTTTTTTTTGATCTGATTTCCCTATTTGGAAAATAATTTGCCGAGAGCAAAACTAGCCCTGGAAAGCATATATCGGAAACCATCCCCCCTCCTGACCCTTAATAGGTCATTCCAGTTCACCCCACCTAAGTAATTTTTAAAGTCTATGAAATCAGCCAAGCGAAAGTCGGGGGACGGAGACTTGATTGCCATTATTAGGGGAATCCATGATATATTAAAACTGAGTGATTTGTGATCACTTTCCCAAGTTCATCATTAACCTAAAGATTATTAATTAGTGTTTCCCTACTGGCAAGAACCAAGTCAAGGAGGTTATTTCCCCTATTTGGGGCTCGTCACAAAGGGTTTAAAAAACAATCTGGATCGTATCAAGAAGTCACCTGACTTTTAAATTTTCCCTGTCAAATTGCTCCAGTCAATCTGTCTGTAGTTGAAATCTCCCATTGCACAACATTTTCGTATGTAGATGCCTTACGAATTTCGTCCCATAGAAGTTTACTGCACTCCCATCAAGATTTGGGGCCCTGTAAAATCACACCCAAAATTAGTTTTTCTCGGCCCTCGAAAAGCTGTAACCCAAAAAGATTCAGTGGCTGACGCTTCTTTTTAATATCTTGTCTAACACAACAATTTAAATTGTTTTGGGACATACATCGCTACCACCCCCTTTTCCCTGTTGACCCTGTCAGTGTGGAATAATTTATAGTTTGTATGTGGCATTCAGAGGGCATCTCTCTATCTTTCAGATTGAGCAGGTCTCTGTTATAGCAATAATATCTATGTTTCCTGCACTTGCAATTAATCTTAGCTATCTATCTTATTTCTTCACTCCTGCTATTAGTATAGAAAACCCTTAAGGGAGCTATTTCCCTTGTGCCCTCTGCTGTCCCCCTTTGTTTGCTGACCTGATCTATTGTCTTTTTTTTAACTTCATGCTAAAATGCCTTTTATACATTTACTGTTTCCAACCCAAGTGTTGCACCCTGCTTGTTTCCCACCACACCCCTACCTCTATTTCCATCAGTTTAAAATCATAGGCATTTCACCAAAGGCCTTCTCAATCGAGGGCTGCAAGTGCTACCACCCCAGCCCAGGAGATGTACCAAACCCTTGCTACATATCATTTTTTGCCATAAAAGTTGTTCCAGTTGTCAATGAATGGGATTGCAAGTTCCTTGCAGTATTGTCTAGCAGCAATTTACACCAATTGCCCTAGACAACCATTCATTTCCTACTCCCTTCTAGGCAAGATGTACTATGATTGGGATCCCTCCCCTTTGAAATTAATGAAATCTATAGCTGACTGTACTTATCTAGCAGCTCTTCTCTCCTACCCTTCCCAATATCATTTCCACCAGCACTGAGACAGATAAGGGCTTGCTCCCATTACCTGACATGATATTATCCAGCCTGTTGACAATGTCCCCAACACCAGCTCCAGGGAAGCACACTCTATCTCTCATCTTCTTATTCCTATTACAAAAAGCACGATCAATGTATCTTACCTGAGAGTCACCAACCACAAGAATGCACTTACCTCCATTAGCAGGGGCAGTAGTACCCTTACCTTCACTGGCCACTGAAGTACATTCATCCTGAAGAACAGAGAAGCGATTTCCTACCTTCAGATCTTCACTCTTAACTTTCCTTACTCTGATGCGCCTTCCATTACTGTGAACTACTCGCCACTTGTAGCAGGTGCTAGACTGCACCTCACTGCTGGTAGCCGTTGCTGCCTCCCCAACTACAGCCTCCTCACAGCGAGAGACAGACTGCACCTCGCTGCTAGAAGCCTCATTCCCCACAACTCCAGCCACCTCACACTCTCTCCCAGACCCATTGAGGTGGACCTTCAGCCTCCTAATCACCTCCTGGAGAAGCAAGACCTCCTCCTTCAACTCTCCAACCTCAATTTTTAAAACACTGCAGAAGCAAGCCATGCAAATTTCCTAAATTTGCTTGCAACAGATAACTGAACTGTAGATATGTAGATATAAATCCATATGTATTCCTGTTAACCTTTTTGGGGCCTAGTTCCTGGGGCTTTTGTGTATCCATAAGCTCTCGCGCTACCGTCCACAGGATGGATATGGAGTGCACAATAAATTAGCCACTTCGGTGGCAAAATCTGAAATCTAAATCTTTTAATCCCACATCTTTGCCCACACTCAAACATTTATTTCTTACAACACCATCCTAAATATTTGAATAACCATAATGACATCACGCATCCGTGTCTAAACCCTACTTTTACTAAGAAATAATCTCCCTCCTCCCTTCATACTCTTAGCCTGATCCTCAATAACCTCGTAAAAAACTCGTTTGAAGCAATAATTCATAGCGGAGGTTACAACGGTGTTTTTTTTTTTTTAATATCCCAATATTTTTTTGAGGGGGGGCAAAAGGCCGATATTTTGCTAAATGCAAAGACTTGAAAAACACATTTTTGGGGGGATAAAACCACTGTCATAGTATAAATAAAAATTTGACATTGTAAAATGTTCGAAATTTTAAAAACACCCGGGGGGTCCCGGGTGGCCTGGTGGCAAAAGCTCCGCTTCACCACGGAGGCCCCGGGGGTTCGATTCCGGGGGTGGAAAAAATTTCGACATTTCCCTTACCCTGTTTCCGTTACCTAGCAGCAAATGGTATGGGTGTTATTTCGATGGTGTGGGTCGCTCCTGGGGGAAAAGATTAAGGAACCCAAGGAAATAAGTTAGAAGTCCTCGTGACGCATGACTTTTTTGGGGTTATCCGGGTGGCTAACCCTGGGGGTTTAAAAAATCCGAACGAAATCTTTTTATTTTAAACCCTGACTCCTCTTTTTTTTCTTTTTTACTTTTTTTTCTTCTTCTCCCTCTTCCCCTTTCCTCTTTTTTTTTTCCCACTGGGTTGTCTTTCCTTTTCTGTCTCGTGTTTTGTTTTTCTTTATTTTTTTCACCATTCCTCTTTCACCACCTCTGTGCACTTCCCCCCCCGCCTCTGTGGGGCACCGAGCTCTCCTGCAGTGCTCTCCTTCCTTTGTATTTGACGGTCTCCCTTATTCCCCACTACTACCACTCCAATTACCTCTACTACTCTACACACTCTCTACCACCCCTTTCCTGCCTAAATGCCGTCCTTTCTCCACTTCTGGGGTTTGTGTGACTTTGAAATGGTCCAAGTCGGACCGAAAAGGCGTCGTAAACTTCTTTTTTTATGGCCGGGTTATTTGTTATAGATTATAGTATTTAATCCTTCCAAAAATTTGGATTGCATTGTTTTTTAAGTGGGTGCCAAAAAAAAATTTTGGCAGTGCCGTACTGGGATTCATCCTGCCAAATTTCAAGTTTAGGAAAATGTTTATCGTTTGTTTGTTGGACGATCTTAATGAAACTTATTAACGTCTACCAAAAATGAACGAAATCGGACGATAAAACATACTAACTAAAAATTATTTCTTTACCCTTCCTTATATAATTTTTTAAAAGGGTGCTTTTTTTTTTTTTTTTTATATTTTATTTAAACATACACAAACATGAGTCACAAGAAAATTCAAACAAATATATTGCACTGAATGAAAATCCTTACATCGGATATTGGAACAATACCTATTACCATTACATTGTTAACATTATAAAAACCCTATAACCAATACTGTATCTGATGCCGAAGCTTAGACTGTCCTAAACTAATACATGTGTATAAGTTAACAATAGTAAAAAATGCAACCTAATTCTTCATCAAATTAAGCATTCTATCTCTTAATTATCTGGGAAAATTGATATCTGTACAGTAAAAATTATCCTTCATTTTTTTTTTCAAATTCCTTCTGCTCTGAACACAAGAAAGGAATATAGAATAAGAATGGATCTACATAAATTTAGAAACCTCATATGACAAACCACTACACTAATCAGCACAGTCTATTGATACATCCCCCTATGAGAATACGTTCAAATTTTTCCCAATAAATTGCTTGCCATAACAACATTGAACCACCTTGTTATAATAAATAGTCTTGTAATGTCAAGAAACATTACACCATTATCATAAGTTTTTTTTTTTTTATATTTTATTTAAAACAGTGCGATACAAATGACAGAAATATTTTTAAAAAAAAATACACGACAACAGATTACTGCACTAGAATCGCACTTAATCCGAGACCTAATAACGACAAACCATACAGGGACGTGGTAATACACACTCACACACAACACACCGTATGTTACATTGGTATTACACTCACACACAACACACCGTATATTACAGTGAATATACACTCACACACACAACACCGTATATTACAGTGGTAATACACTCACACACAACACTATACATTACAGTGGTATTGTTTTATTTTTTAAAGGGAAAATCTCTAAAAAAGGTTACATATTACCAAACATCAAACACTGGAAATTATGAAGATTGTACAATAAAACAAGATAAACAAAACAAACAAACACGCACAATGACACACAAGCACACACATTTTCACTACATGGACTACATCAGGCACATACTAGGTGGGGTTTCTGCCTGTCAAACACGTATGCAAGACTAATTCTAAGATCTCAGGTGCTTAACAGAGCACCACGATACTCAAAACATTAATATTGGCGATTATCACGAGATCTTAACATACATTGGGATTTAGTATTCAAAGAAGGAAACGGGATAAAACTAAAAGTCACTATAAAAACATCCAATATAAAAAAACAAAACTACGATGTGATATTTTACATTCAGCTGAACAAAGAAAAATAAAGCAAATAGTTACATATAATATAATATTACTGAAAAGCACACTGTAACACAGCATAAAATATAACATAAAATAAAAACCAATTGCTATATGCCAGGAAACACTTTTTACCACTTACAATTGAATCAAAAACAGTAAAGACACCTATAACATATTTGAGTCACATTAAAAAATTTTCATCATAAAGTCCTTAAAATTTGATTTATACATGATAAAATATGCAATCTTAGTGCTACACCTTTCTAAATGATAACTGTGTAGTTCCTGAAACCCTCGGGGTAATAACCCTATTGTCTCTAGATATCAAAACTCAATTATACATCCATATAAACAGCTCTCCATGCTCACACCCATGTCTAGGAAAATAGCCCGTCGTATCCCCTTACCCATTTTGCAAATCCCATAAACCCCTTTAAATGTGAAATTTCGATAACCCTCACTAAAATCTCTCTCCCATCTCCCTCCATACACCTCTTTATTTCTACACTGTGTCCTATAAAAAGTTGCTGCCAATGCATTAATTCTTGCCCGCACGTCCGCCTCCCTCATAGCCCACATCATGTATATATAATCCGTAATCATATACCCAATCGCATTCTCAACCCTTTTTTTTCACCCCAGTTATATCTAAACTTAAAACCCTCAAGACCTGCAAACCCCCTCCCCCCACTAACCTTAAAACCTTACCCATCCAAACCCTTATAAGTTCAATACAATCGCAAAAATATACCATATGATAAATAGTCGCCAACCTCCACAATCCTTGCATTCCCCATCCTCTCGTATCTCTTATAGAATAAAACCATTCCTGACGGCAAGATTCCATGTAAAAATCTATACAATAACTTCTCTGACTTTAAAGTTTTAAAACGCAATTTATTTAAAACGCCCCCAAATTTATGCCAATCATACATGGATAAACTCCTTTCCCTACCGCCGCTACCAGAGCCTTACCATCTGCCCTATCAAGATTTCTCAATTTAATATGTGAAGGACCCCTCACGTTTATTAAGACCCGTAACATTGCCTCACCTATCATGAACTCCCGACCCCCCACCACCTTTCGCATTTTCCTGATGTATCCTATGAAGACCGCTTTCTTTCGCCCCCCCCCTCCCGCTTATAACTATGTTTTAAATACATACTTATTATCCTCTTTTCGACATCTATAAGACCCAGCCCTCCACGGCCAACCGGGAGTGTGACAACCGCTCTACTTAACCATTCGCTCCCTGTTCCCCCCAAATGAATCTAAAAAACACTTTTTGTAACCTTTTAATTCACAACGAAGTATCGGAAATATTACCGTAACATGCCATAGTTTACTATAAAAATAGCACATTCGTTGTTATCACCCTTTGTTGCAAACTTAAATTAGCAGCTCTTAAACCACTGAGGCGCTTCAAAAACACTATCAACGATACGCACGGAATTTATTTTTTTTGTGCTGACTTGATATCATTTACATAAACGATCCACATATCTTTATTTGGTCCCCCCTTTTCCCCAAACCTTTCAGCCCCAATTCCTTCCTCACGCGGACCCTTTTCCAAGATTCATTACTTTGTTTTCCCCATGTGATCGTCATGCCGTACCCTTTTCAAAACTTTCACTAATTTTTTCTACCCGAATCAAATCCATTTTTTTCTCTCACCAAAATCGTCGTGTCGTCGACATATCCAATAAGGGCCCGCTCCCCCCCCCCTTACATTAACCCATCCCATTTGTTTCCCAAAATAAAACCCTTATCCCTCTATAAAAGGATCTTGAAAACAAGCAAAAAAAATTTGTGAAAGGGGACAACCTTGACGCAAACCCCTTCCCATCTGAATCCGATCTCCCAACCTCCCATTCACCTGCACACGAAAAGATGCCTCTTGAAAACTTTAAATTTTGGGCCCATGATATAATTTCCCCCCCAAAAACCCCTGCCATCTCATTATCTTCCAAACGTCTCCCGTTCCACCTATCATATGCCGCCTCCCAATCTATAGCCAATACCCCCCCCCCCCAATTTTACCTTTCTTCAATAAAACTTCTAATCATACCGGACCTTCATACATAGACCTGCCCGGCCCCCCATATTGTCCCTTGTCAATCATTTTTGCCCAGGACTTTTTTTATTCTGTTGGCCAGATCCTTTCCAAAAATTTTATAGTCCCCACATAATAACGAGATTGCACGATAATCTTTAACCGTTAATGGCTCACCTTTAGGAACTAGGACGACCACAGCCAACCTTTGTTGTTCCCCTAAAAACCCCATCCGTTTCATGATATTGAATAAACGTACCAAAAACCCCTTTTTAAACGTTCCAATTTTTTGAATTTTAAAAGTCGCTGGGCAACCCATCTATTCCTGGCGCCTTACCCAATTGCGCCCCAGATAAAGCCCCCCAAGTCTCACCTCCGTTATCGGCCCTCCCAACATAAAACGATCATGCTCCTCCAGCCACAACGCACAAACCTACCGACTGCTGCAATCAATTTCACTTATTCCAACACTTTGCGTTTTCAATTTAACCCAAGCATCAATATACCCACTCATACCCTCCTTTCGTCGTCAACACACTGATTCACTCTATACCCCTTAAATACCTACCTGGACATTCAACCCCATTAACCCCATTGCTTTGCGACGTCTGTGTTGATTCCTCAACACACACGCCGACGGCCGATCTCCCCCCAAAAAACCTTTCGATTCCACCCTTAAACCTTTCCCCATCAAACCTTTCGTTTTGAAAATTTTCGTAGTTGCTCCTTAATTCGTTCAATTTCTGTAACAGGATAATTGCATTCGCTTGTACAAAAGCAGTCGCGCAACTGCCCCTCTAAATATCGTTGGAAAACCATACGTAACTGATTATATCTCACTCCCTGACTAATATAAAATTCCTTAATTCGCTTTTTGGCTATCGTTTCCCACCAATTAACCAAGCCACATCTCCAGGTGCTTCAACCACAAGGCGTTCCCCATATGCCCAAAAGACAAACGACTTTCCTCTCTCTTCAATAACTTTACATTTAATTTCCAAAATGACGGACCCCTTCTAGGCACACCCTCAATATCTACATCCATTACAACTCCTCTATGATCCGAAAAAAACACCCTTTATCACAAATCACTCTCCGCACTGTAACCGCAACTAGACACGTACATTCTATCTAATCTCGCCGCATAATCTCGTCTAATGAAAGTATGCTCCACATGCCACCCCCCCCACACACATCCATTAAACCCACACTCGTCAATAAATCTCCCAGGAACCCCAAGCAAAAAACCCGCTCCTCGAGGCTCCACATCTTTTCGTCGTATTACACAATTCCAGTCTCCCCCTATTATCGCTACATTTGGGAAACTACGTAGATATATACTATACATCTTGTACAAAATGAGTTTTAAGTCGTACATCTCTCTCGGCCGGCCCATATACACCTACAAAACTTATATGTACTCACCCCATAAACCATCCACCCTAATCACTCTCCCTCCCCCCTTTCACTATGGCGTACTACAAAGGGCTATTTTCCTTTACCAGAATGGCGACGCCTCCTTTTAACCTCGTCGCATATTCCATTATAAAACATCGTAACCATCTAATTCTAACTCATATCCAATTCTGTAATTGTGTTCTTGGATAAATACCACATCCACTCTAGACGCACCAAAAATTCATTAAACCACTTTCGCTTCCGCTCAGATCTCAAACCATTAATATTTATTGTCAAAACCTTAAAGTCAATTAATGGGATTTTCCTTTGGTTCTAGGTATAGACTTTTCACTTTAATACATTTTACAAACCTCTATCCCTCTCCCTTTTTTGGGAATCACCTTTTATAAACTCTTGTTTCGTGGATTCACTGTTCCCTTTCCTCCGTACATCCGCCCAAGACTTTTTCCCTGGCCTTTGGGCAGGAGTAAGCACTCGGTCTGAGTCGGTGGGGTCCCCAGTTCGCTTTCGCGTCCCCACCCTCCACCTGCATTGGGATTTCTTTAGTACTATCATGATGCACCTCCACTTCTGCTTTTATTTACCATCATACCATGCGACACCCCAGACTCAATGCTTTCATCCGCGCCTCACCATGATGCTCAACCGATCCCAAATTGCACCTGGGTTTCCTCCACACGGTTGACGATCGACTCGTTCTAACAATACATCCAGTGCCTTCACTAAAGACGCCGCTACATCCTCGTCCCCCATAGTGGGGAGAGTCTCTTCAAATACTTTATTTATATCCATGATGGTGATCTTCTCGCTGTTTTTCATCCTCCAAAAGCATTCTCCTGCGCTTTTTTTTACCTCTTCACTCCAAGATGTCCGTTGTCGAGACGGGTGAGCAAAAAGACTGTTTTTCGTCCCTCAAAATTCCTCGACCTCTTCCGGTTGTTGCTGTTGCGATATTTGGAGATTCCACGACGCTTACCACACTGTGCCGCTATGTGGTCATACGATCCACACAGCCGACACGTACGACGTTGCCCCGCATATGTTACATATACTTGAGTTCGAAATGCTTGCAACATAATATAGACGGTATGGGGTGGCCCTTTAAGGTCATTTTGACTGAATATGTTCCCTCCAAACTTCCAGCATAAGGGCCAAGCGGCCCACCGACCTGCAGAGGCCATATGAACCGTACATAATTACGTAGTTCATCCTTTATAACAAATTCATTCGCCCTCAAAAGGCACATTCCTTATTTTAACCATTGTAGTGTCGTGATACATCATGTAGACGTTTCTGATACAGCTGAATTGACGGCTATAATGGTCTCTTGATACTTATCCACCACCGCTTCATAAACATTGCTGACGTCATTTTACGAAGATCCGTGTCGTCCCATTAAGTGCTACACCACATATCTCTTCATTTGCGATACCGTAGGTATCACGGATAATCGCCGGTAGTAACAAGTCCATCGTGGCTCCAGTGACAGCCCCACGGGTCAACTCAACGCAAACAGTGTTGATGCGCCTGTAGCTCTGCAGCGCCATGTTGGTAAAAGAGCAGCGCACGTCCTCACTTCTCAATGGTTGTGACGAACTGAGGTAGCTCGCCTGAACAGCAGAGGGGTGCAGCGCACAACCTCACTCGACCGTGGTCAGGCAGCGAATGTGTGGTGCATTATTAGGTTATGAAGTTGACATCAAACCTGCACACGAAAATCACTCTTATGAAAGCAACAGACTCGGCAGGAGATGCAACATTCCCCCGATGAAAAGCAGAGGCGCCACGCGTACACTGAGACAACACAATAAGTGTCAGGGACCCAAGATTGTTCAAATGGATCCCAGCATACATAAGAGGATTACAATAGACCCCTGGCTGTCTTCAAGAAGGCACTGGACAGGTACCTAAAGTCAGTACCTGACCAACCAGGCGTGGGTTTGTACGTCAATTTACAGCGGCCAGCCCGTAACAGCCTGGTTGATCAGACCCTGATCCACCATGAGGCCTGGGCTCAGACCGAAACCGGGGGGGGAGTTGATCCCCGAAGGCCTCTCTAGGTAAACTCCAGGTAAGGATCGTGTTACAGCTTCTCCCGGACTCTCCCTCCCAACACCCTTCTTGTGTTACAGCTTCTCCCGGACTCTCCCTCCCAACACCCTTCTTGTGTTACAGCTTCTCCCGGACCCCTCCCTCCCAACACCCTTCTTGTGTTACAGCTTCTCCCGGACTCTCCCCCCAAACACCCTTCTTGTGTTACAGCTTCTCCCGGACTCTCCCTCCCAACACCCTTCTTCCACGCCTGAATTTGAAAGGAAAAATGCCTGAGGGTTGATGTTCCCACAATACAGAGGAAAAAAACAAAATACAAAATTTTAAACATAGAGACTTTTTTTGGACAAAAAACTGATTAGCAGTTGGGGCCAGAGATTAACAGAGATGTTTTTAGTCAAAAAATTTTTCCCAGGAAATAGATCTGTGACCAAGAAAAAAATTGGGTATTATGCTAGGTAATACATCTAACTCACATTTCCCTAGTTAACTAAGCATACTAATTTGTAAATATATTTGAAAATTAATACACAAAATTTTTTCTGAAACTTGTATTCTCATGTAACTATTAATTATCAAAAATATTCAGATGAATAAATCGTTTGTAATTTGTTTGCTCTAAAGGGGGAATAATGAACGCTTTAAAATTTTGTCTCACATAAAACACTTGGGGTCATTGTATATACACTTAGAGCATTGTATATACACTTGAGCTTGTAATACACTTAGAGTCATTTATAACACTTAGGCTTTAATGCAATACTTAATCATTAACCCAAAACTTAGTTCTTAACCCCAATACTTAGATATTAATCCCAATACGTAGGTCTTTATCCCAATACTTAGGTCTTAATCCAATACTTAGGTTTTTAAACCCAAAAGGGAGGTATTAATCCCAATACAGTGTATTGGGATTTAAAGACCTATGCATGAAGTTTTTGTAGCCCAATTAACAAACCCCCATTAAGCATTTTTTATTATTTCTTTTTTTCTTTCAACAGACGGGCCCTATCCCCCAGGCAGGGGGGCTCAAAAGAAAAACGAAAGTTTCTCCCTTTTTCATTTATAAAAATCTGGAGAAGGGTTACTATCCCCTTGCTCCCGGATTTTATTGCCCTTTCAAAACGCAGGGTTACAGAGGAAGAATTCTGTTCCATTCCCATGGAGATAAGAAGAAATAAAAAAAGAACAAAACTAGAAAGAAAATAGAAGAAAACCCGAGGGGGGTGTATACATTGCTTTTACATGATTGGTGTGACCTAAGTGTAAGTAGAAGAGCAAGACGTACCCGAAATCTTGCATGTTTTTGGACAGAAAAAAGACACAGCAATCCCACCATCATGTAAAAAAAAATTACAGGATTCCGTTTTACCTCCTTCAGGACGGATACCTCCCTGGGTGGTTGCTGTCACCAACCTCTACCACAGGGCGGTGTACCTCCCTGGGGGGTTGCTGTCTACCCAAACCCACTACCCCAGGGGGGGTAGACCTCCCCGGGTGGTTGCTTCTACCAACCACAAAACAGGACGGTATACCCCCTGGGGGGTTTGCTGTCTACCAACCTACTACCACAGGACGGGAGTCCCCCCCTGGGTATTGCTGCCTACCAACCTACACCACAGGACGGTAGTACCTCCCTGGGGGGTTGCTGCTACCAACCACACCACAGGGGGGTAGTACCCCCTGGGTAGTTTTCCTACCAACCACTCCACAGGGAGGTAGTACCTCCCTGGGGGTTTTCTGTCTACCAACCTATACCACAGGACGGTAGTACCTCCCGGGTGGTTGCGTCACCAACCACTCCACAGGACGGTAGTTTCCTCCCTGGGGGGTTGCTGTCTACCAACCTACTACCACAGGACGGAGTCCTCCCTGGGTGGTTCTGTCTACCCAACCACTACCCCAGGACGGGAGTACCTCCAGGGGGGTTGCTGGGCCCACCAACCTACTACCACAGGACGGTATACCTCCCCGGGGTTGCTGTCTACCCAAATACTACCACAGGGGGGTGTAAAACCCCCCGGGGGGTTGCTGTCTACCAACCTACTACCCCAGGGGGGTAGTACCTCCCTGGTGGGGTTTTGCTACCAACCCCTACCACAGGAGGGGAGTACCCCCCTGGGGGGTTCTGTCTACCAACCTACTACCACAGGGGGGTAGTACCTCCCTGGGTGTTGCTGTCTACCAAAACCCACTAAACCCCAAAGGGGGGTAGTACCTCCCCGGTGGTTGCTGTTACCAACCACTACCACAGGACGGTAGTACCTCCCCGGGTGGTTTTGTTACCAAACCTACTACCACAGAACGGTAGTACCTCCCGGGAAATTGTGTCTACCAAACCACTACCACAGGACGGTAACCTCCCCGGGGTTTTTGTCTACCAACCTACTACCACAGGACGGATACCCCCCTGGTAGTTTTCTGCCCACCAAACCCCAACCCAAAGGGGGGGTAGTACCTCCCTGGGTGGTTTCTGTCTACCAAAACCACACCACAGGGCGGGATACCCCCTGGGGTTTGTTTGCCTACCAACCACAAACCCCGGACGGGGATACTCCCTGGGTGGTTGCTTCTACCAACCAAATACCACAGGACGGTAGAAACCTCCCTGGGGAGTTTCTGCCACCAAAACCTACACCACAGGACGGTAA
>NW_026469328.1:0-12518 GCF_026875155.1 Cherax quadricarinatus
GAAAATTTCATATTGGATACCTCCGACGATAGGAAAAACTGTTAGATAAAAAAGGAGATGAGTGGTTTTTATGATTTGCCATGCTGCTGGAGTGTGAGTAAGGTAACATCTGTGAAGGAATTCCAGAAACTGGTTAGGCAGACTAGAGTCCTGGAGGTGGGAAGTACAGTGCTTGCATTCTGAAGGAGGGGTGAGGATGTTCCAGTTTGGAGAGTCACCTGAACTGTGATGTTGGCACCCCTCCAAGCAAGACAGTGATTGAACGAGTGACACAAAGTTTTTTCTCCTGTGTTGGGTCACCCTACCTCAGTAGGAAATGGCTGGAGTGTTAGAAAAAGAAAACAGTACATATTATGCAAACATTACCTTGATATCGGACATCCAGTTCCCTCATGCTGGATATCTCTCGCTGAACTTCATCTGGTAAGTTCTCCACGGTGTCTAAAGTTAAAAAAAATAAGTTAATGATATGCTAGACAACAAAATAAATATACACTATAAAAATATACAGACTTGATAACCTATGAGGCTGAAACAAACAAAAGGTCAACTAAATTTCTTGATGTAATGAGGGCCTTTTTTAATTATCAGAACATTATAGAGGAAAAAATTTTAACTACTCTGCATACATTATCAGAGCTCACTTGGAAAAAGTAGTCATGTCGTGCTTGAAATAAAATTTGTAACAAATATACAGGTGCTCAAGAGATGAAAAAGAAAAGCAATAGGATATACGGTACCAGATTCTAAAAATGAAAAATACGATGATCTAAGTATAGAATTGGAGCACTTCCACAAATAATATTTCTAAATTAACTGACTTGCCAGAAGGAAAAATAAACTACATGAACAAATTTGGGGATGAAAAAAAAAATCGCATGCATGGAAACACTATTGCAACAAAAAAAGTCTGAATTCCTACAAGATTTTGAAAAAAAATGAGCTCATGGAATGACAGAGGGAAATGATATCATGAAAACTAAGTGCCAAGTAATGGAAAGGGAGAAAGCAAAACACAGGCCAAAATGAATATACTGGAGACGTGGTAAAACATTAAAGATTCAGAAAGAGAAATCTAAGAGTATCTGTCAGCAGATCACGTAAATGAATTTTGCCCAATTCAACCGGCTGAAATGCAAGAAACTGCCCATTCAACTATTTCAAATACCCTATAAAGTCCACAGAAATCGTAATTTTTGCCATTGTACACAAAATTAAATACGTACAGTAGAACCTCGGTATATGACCAGCCCCCTATTTGAACAAAGCTCAGCACTCAACCAAACAAATACAACCTGCCAGAACTTCGCTGTCAACTATTTCATGTCGTAGAATTTTTTCTTTTTTGTATTATTTGCATAAATAAGTCACCGTTGGGCGTACAACGATTATGATAATAGCCAACCAAACAGAAAATTGGTTGGGAGGAACTTGTTCGATATTCAAACATAGTGGCACTTGAACACCTTCGGAATGAATTAAGGGTCGCATACAGAGGTTCCCACTGTAATATGAATTTAAAAATAGAGTTCAAAATAAAACTGACTTAAGAAATCGTAATGACAACATTGCAAATAAACAATGAAACACATTTCTGGCACTAAAACAATATTTCCTCTATTCACTAATCATGTCCCCAGGCCTCTCCAAATTTTAAACACTTGCCTTCCACTTTAAATTCTTAATCACACAAAAATAAAAGATTACTCTATTTCTCAATAATAATATACATCCAAAAACGATTGGTCATGGATTACGATTCCCACTCAATTTCACGCTACATACTTCCATTCCAAAAACAATCAAAATCATCTCTGTTTCAGTAGTATGTCTTCCATTCTATAAAAACTGTACTAAGAAACAGCCAATAAAACCAAAAAACCTCCAAGAAAACACCTCAAAGTTGCTAGTTTTAACCATACATATGGTCAGTTTTGTTTTTCCTATCATGCACAGTGTGGGGCAGGATTTTCTTTTCATGCTGTGCACACTCATTGCAAAAACCCATTCTCTCATATCCAGGCCAAAATTTACCATTCACAGCTTATCTGAGTGAGCTGAGCTCATGATGTAAAATTTCATGAGGGACCCCTGGCCTCACTGACAGTTCTATGTGATGGCCCACTGAAAGTTAATTTAAATTAGGTTGTTGGATACTAAAATTTTAACAAATTACTGAGCCTGTCACCTGGGTAACCCTTTTTGATGTCTGTGATGTGAAAAACTGGTAACTCTGTCCAACACCATTAAACTGGCATTTAAAACAGTAAATAAAAATGAACATGTCACTTCGAATAGGATATTCAAAATACTGTATCTACAACAAAATTTTATATGGCCAGCTGGTAAGCAATTTAGGCTCGGTAACAAAAAATATCAAGGGTTCACAGCTCCCAAAAGCTTAGGTCAAATCTGCTTAATTAAAGCAATGTTAAAACCTTCTGAGACTGCTATACATTCAACTTAAGCATTGCAATATATTAATAAACAAAAAAATTTAGTTTTAATTTTTTGCACAAATAGAACAAGCATAATCTATAAGGAAAACCACATTCAGAAAATACCCTTGATATATCTTTGAAGGGTTTCAAGAGTTTTCCTACTCTCACGGGCCTGGCCCTGAGCCAGGAAAGAAACCAGAGAGCCCTGGCACAGCTTGCCTGATCAACAAGGCGTTACTGACAGGGCCCCCGGGCCCACTATACATAAATCCATATCCAAAACAGGGGAAAACACATTTATCTAATTTGGAAATTATTATTTATTGAATATTAGCCATAATAATAAAGAAAATTAAATAATTAATAATAATAATCAGAATTGCTAACCTGGTGTGAGCGACTGGGTCACTGTGTCAGCCTCACCACCACAACAAACAACCACCACACAATATCTTTCACTACTCATCAGTCTAATATCATGTGTTTTTGTCCTCAAGAGAAATGCAAGTATATTAATCAGTATGTATATATCATACATCAGATTAGGTTGAGTTGGGTTACATTAGTGTTTTGTATTTCCCCACCTAAAAACAATCTTAAAAGCACAGCCATATCAATTATGGATGGTTTAACTCACAATTTTGATGAAGTGGAACCCAGAATGAAGTACATATTCACCACCAAAACATTTCCAGTTTGTCTGCTTGTACTCAAATCATTACACAGCATGTAGTCCTATATGCATCTTTTGTAAATGAATGAAATATTCTACTATATTTCATCTCAATTTATTGCTGCCATTCTGTGATTGTAACCTAATTAAACCTTATTTCAATATGGATGAATAGTAAGACTTCTACAATGGGTTGCACATATTCTCAGCATTCACACACAATGCAAAAGTACTTACCTAGAAAATTAACAACATAAGTAGCTGAATAGAGAGCTCTAGTGCAGCTTGGTTCAACATTTTCTCCCCCGGGGTCACTCATACTGCTACACCAAACCCCTTAAAGCACTCTGCTCACTGTCATCGAGAAATCTTTGTGAATACAAGTGATGTGGATAAGCACTGCTGGGGGGAACACCATTCGCCAAAACCTTTACTACAAAATTCTTTTTGTTGCTTCTTATAAACAGTTTAACGACGTCAGGTAGAAAATCGTTTACGATTCCCCTTATTTTTTAGCCACTTTGAATAACGGGTTCCTTCTTTTGAACGTGACGTGCTTGAAAATTTTTTTTGATGCTGCACTTTTTGTAGTTGAAAATGTGGCTACAGCATGATTAATTAAGCCTGAGGGACTTTTAAAGACAGCCAAAGACAACCCAAAGATGACACAACACAGGAAAACAAGATTAACGTCTTTACTACCTCAGGGGAGCTGCCCCCTTTTTAACAAACCTTTATGTGATACCCGGTGTCGGGCCAGTTTTAGCAAGAGGAATGCCAGGACGGTAGAGTTCAAGGGAAAACGGGTTGCTTCAAAAATTTGCAGCTGCCCCCAAAGCATCGCCCCCGGTTTAATTTTGTTGTTAGGCTTTTGGGTTGGGGGTTGTGGTGGTCACAACCCCCTAAACCCAACCAAAAAATTTACCAAAACTACACCGAAAACCAAACACCCTTTTGGGCCTTCTAAGTTTTCTCACAGCTTGGGCCCCCCATATAAAAGTATAACATGGCACTAATTCACTTTTATAATACTTTAACCACTGTTGTATTATAGTTCCGGTTTTATTCCCGGGGAAGGGTAGAAACATCGGACGATTTCTTTACAAACCATTGTCTATGTTCACCATCAGTAAAATGGGTATTTTTAGCACCTTTTAAACTATATTATCAGTGGAAAACTTTTTAATATTAACATCTTTGTAAAAATAATATTATCTTTAACACTTTTTAACTATTACAACATTCTTTACTTCGTAAAAATACTTTGCTCTTATTTTTTTTTTAATTCTGTGTTAATTCTAGTAGCATGGCTGAGGAAATTTAAAAAAGCACTAATAAAAAAACCAATTTTCGGCTTTATTTGGAAAGCAAATAGGGAAGAGCAAAGTGATACTTAACAGAGAAAAAAATTTTTGAGTGGATAAACGTGAAGAGGAATTTTCCGCAGAATCACCTTGATTCATTATTTTTTTCAAAATTTTTACGTAAGTTGAAATAAGTTTAACATGTAAAACAAAAACAAAATTTGCAGATGCTCTGTCGCAAACTCAGAGACAACAGAGGTCTCAATAGCAAAACGCTCCGGGAAAAGAGGTATAACCAGATATTTCAGAACTAAGGGCAGTGAAAACCTTTGTTGGCACGAAAAATACCAGTTACACTTAGGGATTTTTTCCTATTCTGAACCAAAGTCTCTTTGGGGCCTACCCCAAAGCCCCAACACCTGATGCATTTAGACCGATCCCCTTTAAACAGTTGCTTTGTAAAATTTTTTGAAAGAATGATACTTAAGACTGTCTACAGTGTCAGACACCTTTTTCCCCATACCTTTATGGTTCATAAAGGTAAAAGGGGGGCAAACGAAAGTCAACCCTCTCACGCACACACTTCCCTAATTTTTACCACATTTTCCCCTTTATCTAAAATCTGCATTTGATATCGCGAGCAGAACCGTTATACTACAGAACTATCCAAAACTAATATTGGGGGCAGCCACTCTGCTGATAAATAAAACCGGAAATGAGTACCTCGTCTTCTACCAGGTTTTTGAAGTGATCTAAAGAAATGTCCCTAGGGATAAAACCCCAGGAGGGGTTCTCATCCCCTGCTATTTAAAGTTCTGATTAAGGGTCTCCAAATGCCTACCTCCTCACCTAAACATTGCTATAAGCTATGTATGACACAATCCACAAACAATCTAAGAAAATACGCCATTTTTAATGAAGTTCAAGCAATTTTTAAACGACTAGGCCTCAAAATCTTTTTCCCAAAAAAAAAACATTGTAACAAACAAAAAGCACCCCCACCCATCTATTTGCAGGTGAAAAACAATTTGCTACGTTAAAACTACAGATATCTTGTGTAGATGTACCCTTTAACAAATCCATATACAACAACTAAATAAAAATGCAAAATAGGCTAAATGCTCCAAATCGTTCCGGCTACACCCCAACATGGTGCTAATGCTGCTGGGTAAAACCCAACACGGGGAAATGTTTCTGGCCCACAACCCCAACTAGGTGCAATGTTGCTGGCTACAACCCCCCTATGGGAAATGTTCCGGGTACAACCCCAACTATGGTGCTAATGCGCTGGCTACAACCCCCAAATAGGGAAATGTTTTTGGCTACAAAAACCCCCAAAATGGGCTAAGTTGCTGCACAACCCCAAATATGGGGCAATGTTGCTGGGACAAACCCAAAATATGTGCTAATGCTGCTGACTACACCCCAACAGGGATAATGTTGCTGGGTACAACCCCAACTATGGGGCTAATGCTGCTGGCTACAAACCCCCAAATACGGTGATAATGTTTCTGGCTACAACCCCAACTATGGGGCTAATGTTGCTGACACAACCCCAAAAATTTAGTTTTAATTTTTGCACAAAAAACAAGAAAAATCTATAAGGAAAACCACATCAAAATCCCCTTGATATATCTTTAAAGGGTTTTTCAAGAGTTTTCCTACTCTCACACCCTGCCCTGAGCCGGGCAAGCACCAGAGAAGCCTGGCACAGCTTGCCTATAAACAAGCTGTTACTGACAGTGGCCCCACCCACTAACATAAATCCTATCCAAAACAGGAAAACCATTTACTATTGTGGAAATTATTATTTTTTGAGAATTACCATAATAATAAAGTATTAAATAAAAAAAAAATTAAACAAATTGCTAACCTGGTGGTAGCGACGGGGGTCACGTGCAGCCCACCACCACAACAAACACCCCCACACAATATCTTTCACTACTTCTCACCCTAATACAGGTTTTTGTCCCAAGAGAAACAAGAAGATTACAGTATGTTTATCATACATCAGATTAGGTTGAGTTGGTTACATTAGTGTTTTGTATACCCCCACCAAAAAACAATCTTAAAAGCACAGCCATATCAATTAGGATGGTTTAACTCACAATTTTGATGAAGTGGAACCCGAAAAAAGTACATTTTTCACCACCAAAACTTTTCCCAGTTTGTCTCTGTACTCAAATCTTTTTACACGCAGTATCCTATATGAAATCTTTTGTAAATGATGAAAATTCTACATATTTCATCTCAATTTATTGCGCCCTTTTTGTGATTGTAACCCAAAATTTAAACCTTATTTTAATATGGAAATAGAAACTTTTAAAAATGGCTTGCACATATTCTCAGCATTCACACACAATGCTACAGTACTTACCTAGAAAATTACACATAAGTGCTGAATAGAGAGCTTCTATGACTTGGTTTTAACATTTTCTCCACGGGGCACTCATACGCTACAGCAACCTCTTAATGCACTCGCCCCCCTGTCATCAGAAATCTTTGTGAATCAAGGATGTGAAAGCCTGCGGGGGGAAACCCATTCCCAAAAACCCTTCACTACAAACGTTCTTAGTAGCTTTTTAAATCGTTTAAAAAGGTCAGTCAGGGAGGAAAATCGTTGACGAGTTTCCCCTTTTTTGTTACCACTTTAATAACGGGTTCACTTTTCTTTTGATACTTTGCGTGCTTTAAAATTTGTTTTGATGACTGCACTTTTTGAGTGTAAACTGTGGGTACAGAGTGATGTAATTAACCTGAGGCACTTGAATGACAGCCAAAGACAACCAAGAGAACACAACACGGTAACACAATGATTAACGTCTGTTACTACACTCAGGAAGCTGCACCGCTTATAACACCTTCATGTATACCTCGTGGTCGGCCATGTTTTAGCAAGAGAATGCGCAGGACTCTATGATGTTCAGAATCTGGGTCTCATAAATGACAGCTGCCTCCAGCATCGCCCCGCTGGCTAATGTGTTTTGAGGCTGTTGGGTTGAAGGGTTGTGTGGGCACAGACCCCCTCAACCAACATAAAATTACCAAATTACCGAAACCAAACTACCTTGACCTTCTATTTTTCTCAAGCTGGCCTAAAAATATACATGCACTAATCACTTAAAATACTTTTACCCTGTTGATTATAGTTCCGGTTGATTCCCGCGAAGGGTAAAACATCGACTATTTCTTTACACCATTGTCATGTTCACCATCATAAAAGGTTTATTTAGCACCTTTAAACTATATAACAGGGAAAACTTTTAAATATTAACATCTTTGTAAAAAATATTATCTTTACATTTAACTATTACATACATTCTTTACTTCGTAAATACGTTTGCTCTTATTATTTTTAATCTGGTTAATTTAAGCATGGGCTGAGGAAATTTGAAAACACAGATAAGAAACCAATTCAGTCATTATTTGAACAGCTGAATAGGAAGCAAGGATCTAACGAGAAAAAAATTGAGTGGATATACGAGAGAAGTTCCTGAGAATCAGTCCTGATTCATTATTTTTTCATATTACGTAAGTTAATGAAGTTAACAGTAAAACAACAAAATTGCGATCTCTGTCACAAACTCGCAGAGCAACAGAGGTCTCAATAGCAGAAACTGCTCCTGGAGAAGATGGTATAACCCATTATTCCAGAACTCTAGGCACTGATAATCTTTGTTGCACTGTATAATACAGTTACCTTAGGATTATCCTACTCCTGACCAATATCCATTGGCTATCCCTAAGCCAACACCTGATGCATTTAGACCGATCTCCTTAACTAGTGTCTTGTAAACTTTGAGAAGATACTTAAGACTGTACACGTTCAGACACCAATTCCCCATCTTTATGATTCATGAAAGAAAAATGCAGACGAGTCTACCTCCTCACTGCACACCTCCACTAATTTTACCACATTTCTTGATCTAAATCTGCATTTGATATCGCGAGCAGAACCTTATACTACAGAACTATCCAAAACAATGGTGGCAGCTACTCGTGGATAATATGATACCTTGAAATAGATATCTCTTTCTACCAAGTTAGAAGTAGTCTAAGAATGTCCTAGTAACCGCAGGAGAGTTCTCATCCCAGCTATTTAATGTCTGATTAATGCCTCCTAAAGCTCACCTCCTCACCTAAACATATGCTATAACATGCAGACACATGTCCACAAACAGATCATATGGTGAAAAATGTTCTGGCTACAACCCCAACTATGGTGCTAATGTTGCTGGGAACAACCCAAAATATGGTGCTAATGTTCCTGGCTACAACCCAACTAGGTGATAAAGTTCCTGCACAAACCCCCAAATTGGGGCAATGTTCTGGGTACAACCCCCAAAATGGGGCAATTTGCTGCACAATCCCCAAATAGGTGATAATGTTGCTGGGGTCAACCCCCAAAATGGGGCAATGTTCCCCGGCAACAACCCCAAATATTTCAAAGTTCCGGCAACAACCCCAAAACCCCGGCGATAAATGACTGCCCATGCACCTCCCCAGGGCCGACCCTGGCTCCGTGTTCATCAAGAACTGCAAGAAGCCCTATACGACCTTTTCCCTCCAGGAAGGGGCATACACGGGGGGGTCCCCCGTTGCTAAAAAAAAAAGACAAAACCCCCCTCCCCAAAGGGGGGGGGAAACAACAGCAAAAAACGAAACCCATAGCACTAACATCCCATATAAAATTTTGAAAGGGCCTAAGAAGCAAGATCACCACCCACTAAAACCCCTCATTTACCAACCCCCGGGAACATGGGGTTTTGAACAGGTCGCTCCTGTCTGTCTCAAAAATATTGGATACTACGACAAGGGCCTAAGCATAGAAGACAAAAGAACGATGTAAATTTTACAGACTTTTCAAAAGCCTTCGACGTTGACCATGGCGTAATAGCGCACAAAAAAAGGGCTAAAAGGGAAAAACGGGAAAGTCGTCGAGGGTCTATAATTTCCACTAACAGAACACAGAGGTAGTCGTCAACAGAGTAAAGTCCAAAGGGAGCTACGGTGAAAAGCTCTGTTCCCCAAGGCACAGTATCGCTCCCCTCTTGTTCCTCATCCTCATATCCGACAAGAAAAGGGTTCAGCCCCAGCACCGTGTCTTCCTTTCAGATACACCCAATCGCAGACAGTGTCTTCCAGCAGCATGTAAGGCTCCCCGGGGGACATCAAAACCAAAACTTTCAGTGGGCTGCAGAAAACAATATGAAGTTCACGAGAGAAATTTCAAAACTCAGATTGGGAAACACGAGGAAATTAAAACTTTTATCAGAGTACAAAACAAATCTGGCCCAAAATAGAGCGAAACACCAACGTCAAAAACCTGGGAGTGATCATGTCGGAGGATCTCACCTTCAAGGACCTAACATTGTATCAATCGCATCTGCTAGAAAAAATGACAGGATTGGATAATGAGAACCTTCAAAACAGGGAGGCCAAGCCCATGATGACACTCTTCAGGTCACTTGTTCTATCTAGGCTGGAATATTGCTGCACACTAACAGCACCTTTCAAGGCAGGTGAAATTGCTGACCCAAAAAGTACGAGAACCTTCACGGCGTCATAACGAGAAAAAACCCTAAAATTACGGGGGCGCTTTTAGTTCCGAACCTGTATTCCCTGGAAAGCAGGCGGGGGAATACAGATTTTAACACCTGGAAAAAACCTGGGGGGGGGGGGGGGGGACTAACCGAACTTTCACACGAAAATCACTCACACGAAAACAAAAACTTGGGAACATGCCCATCCCCCCAAAAAAAGCAGGGTGCACTAGCCGTTAAGAGACCAACAATTTAATGTCAGGGGCCCGAGACTGTTCAACTGCCTCCCAGCAACATAAGGGGATTACCAACAGACCCCCGGCGTCTTCAAGCGGCACTGGACAACACCTAAAACGGTTCCTGATCACCGGCTTGGCTCGTACGTTGGTTTTTGTGCACCAGCAGTAACAGCCTGGTTTACAGGTCTGATTTACCCGGAGGCCTGGTCACAGACCGGGGGGCGGGGGCGTTGACCCCCCCCAAAAAAAAAAAAAAAAAAAAAAAAAAAAAAAATTATAAAATATAAATATATATATATATAAGTATAATAATTTTAAATTTTATTTTAATTAAAAAAAAATGCAACAGGTGCGGCAGCGCTCGCACCCCCTCGTTTCCCATCGTGTAAGACAAAACCCCCCCCCCCATCACCCCCCCCCCCCCAAAAAAAAAAAAAAAAGGAAAGCATTCACTGTTTTTTATTTAATCGCTGTCTTTCCAAGTTTTTCCTGATATTACAATTTTGTATTCCAATTTTTTTTATTGCATTATTTTTATTGTTATTATATTATTTTCAAGGAAAATGCTGAACCCATTTAAAGCTAATTAGCGCCTGGGGAAGGGGAAAAAAATTGTAATCTTTAAAAAGCATAGAAAAACTTTAAATTTTTTACATTAGGAATCCCTTTTCCAGCATTAAATCCCCCCCCACTTTAAAAAAAATCTCTCCAGTATGACACGTGGGGGGAAAAAGTATTTTGGCGGCCGTTGGGAATGCTATATCCAAGAAACCCCCCCACCTCAGGGGTAAAATAAAAGGAAGGGGTTGTTCTCTGTCACACACTGTTCGGATACTCTTTGAAGGGAGTTTTCGTAAAAGAGTTGAATGAAACTCTCCACGCACCTCAAAGGCACAGGCTAATCATTTTTCCCCACTTTGTCTGTCAAACCTAATTTGGTCTAGTAACTCTGTAAGAAAGGGGGAAAAGGGGGTGGGGGTGGGAAACTTTGTTTGGGGAGGGTTTTGTAATTATGATATAGTTGAGGTTGGGTGTGATGGGGGTTGGGGAGTGGGGGGCTGGGGGCTAGTGGAGATGTGGGGGCAGTGGGGGTGGTAGTGCTAAAGGTGATGGTCTTTTGGGTTTGGGGATGGAAGCTATTGTTTTTTGTAATAGTGGGGGCGAAAATGTTTTGTGGTTTGGGGTTTTTGGGGGTTAAAATGGTGGGGGGTCAGGGGGAAGTGTGGGGTGGTTTCAGAGTGGGGATGGGGTCACGAGTGGGGGGTGTCACGAGTGGGGGTGGGATGGTGGTTGTTTTAAAATGGTGTTTTTGATAGCGGAGGGAAATTATGGGAAGAATTTGTTGAGTTAGAAAAGTGATTTAAAAGCAGGGGGTATGGAGGGTGTGTTTGCAGTGGTGCAGACGTTCTAGCCTCTCCTCTCTCTCTCTCTCTCTCTCTCTCCTCTCTCCCCTCTCTCCCCCTTTCCCCCCAAAAACACACGGGAAGTAAAATGAGGACCCTATATCTGGGGAGGGGGAAAGGGAATCCCATGCCCGGGAAATAGAGGGGGAAACCCTATAAAAGGGGAGAAAGGTAAGGGTTTCTGCATATGGGGAGGGGAATAAAGAATTTTATATTTAGGGAGGGGGATAAGGGACCTTAATTGGGGGAGGGGGAAAAGGGACCAGTATCATTGAGAGGGGGAAGAATAAAGATCGAAGATGCGATAGGGGAAACTTAATCTGGGGGTGGGAGAGGGGATCCTTTTTTTTTAGGGAGTGAAACTATGTATGAATAATTAGTTGCAGAGCTGAAAAAGGGAATTCCATCTCGTAGTCGAGGAAGTGGGATTTGGGGGTCCTGTTCTCACCTGGGAGTGGGGCAAAACATCCCTCCTCATTAAAAAGAGGTGGGGAAACTCCCTCTGGGAGGTGATGAACGAAGGATGTCCTACTGAGTGGGGGAGAGGAGAAACAACTTGCTTAGCGATTAAGGGGAAAAAAAAGGGAAAATCTGGGGGCGAGTTACTTGGGGAAAATAATTAAGGAGCAAAGAATGAGAGTTAGGAGGGCGGAGAAGTTTTGAAATTTGGGAAAACGGGGGAAAGGGTAATTAATATTATATTAATATATAAATAAATATATATAAAATTATTAAAAAATATAAATATATATATTAAAAATTATATAGGACGTTTTATACAGAGATTTTCCTTTTTTCCTCCTGAAGGGAACAGCTTCAAGAACCGTTCTCACGCTTCATCAAGAAATGGTCGCACGACCTTCATGAGCTATACTGCCACAGACCTTGGCAACTCCACTCGCCGTGAGGGTGGTA
>NW_026469329.1:0-27500 GCF_026875155.1 Cherax quadricarinatus
ACCCGGTTTGTCATGTGTCTTATTCACAATAAAGACACCCAGGTGTTGTACAGTGTTTATTCATCAAAAAGTCCCCGGGGTGTTGTACATGGTCTTTTTCATCAATAAAGCACCAGGTGTTGTACATGTGTCTTATTAAAATAAAGTCCCCCAGGTGTTGAACAATGTTTATTCATCAAAAAAGGGGACACCGGGTTTTGTCGGTGTCTCTTTCATCAATAAAGTCCCAGGTGTTGTACAGTTTCTTATTCATAAAATAAAGACCCCCCAGGTGTTGTACATGTGTCTTATTCACAATAAAGACCCTGGGTGTTGTACATGTGTCTTATTCATCAATAAGACACCCAGGTGTTGTACATGTGCCCTTTCATCAATAAAGACACCCAGGTGTTGTACATGTGTCTTATTCATCAATAAAGACACCCAGGTGTTGTACATGTGTCTTATTCATCAATAAAGACACCTAGGTGTTGTACATGTGTCTTATTCATCAATAAAGACACCCAGGTGTTGTACATGTGTCTTATTCATCAATAAAGTCACCCAGGTGTTGTACATGTGTCTTATTCATCAATAAAGACACCTAGGTGTTGTACATGTGTCGTATTCATCAATAAGACACCCAGGTGTTGTACAATGTGTCTTATTCATCAATAAAGTCACCCAGGTGTTGTACATGTGTCTTATTCATCAATAAAGACACCAAGGTGTTGTACATGTGTCTTATTCATCAATAAAGACACCTAGGTGTTGTACATGTGTTATATTCATCAATAAAGTCACCCAGGTGTTGTACATGTGTCTTATTCATCAATAAAGACACCCAGGTGTTGTACATGTGTCTTATTCATCAATAAAGACTCCCAGGTGTTGTACATGTGTCTTATTCATCAATAAAGTCACCCAGGTGTTGTACATGTGTCTTATTCATCAATAAAGACACCCAGGTGTTGTACATGTGTCTTACTGGGAACGGTTGAAGGTCCTTCATTTGTATTCCCTGGAACGCAGGCGAGAAAGATACATAATATTATACACGAAAATCTCTGTCTATGACAGCAAAAGACTCGGCAAGAGATGTAACATTCCCACAATGAACAACAACGGTGCCACCAGTACACTGAGAGACAACACAATAAGTGTCAGGGGACCAAGACTGTTCAACTGTCTAACAGCATACATAAAAGGGATTACCAATAGATCCCCTGGTTGTCTTCAAGACCCCTGGTTGTCTTCAAGACTCCTGGTTGTCTTCAAGACTCCTGGTTGTCTTCAAGACTCCTGGTTGTCTTCAAGACCCCTGGTTGTCTTCAAGACTCCTGGTTGTCTTCAAGACTCCTGGTTGTCTTCAAGACCCCTGGTTGTCTTCAAGACTCCTGGTTGTCTTCAAGACCCCTGGTTGTCTTCAAGACCCCTAGTTGTCTTCAAGACCCCTAATTGTCTTCAAGACCCCTGGTTGTCTTCAAGACCCGTAGTTGCCTTCAAGACCCCTGGTTGTCTTCAAGACCCCTAGTTGCCTTCAAGACACCTGGTTGTCTTCAAGACCCCTAGTTGTCTTCAAGACCCCTAATTGTCTTCAAGACCCCTGGTTGTCTTCAAGACCCCTAGTTGTCTTCAAGACCCCTGGTTGTCTTCAAGACCCCTAGTTGTCTTCAAGACCCCTAATTGTCTTCAAGACCCCTGGTTGTCTTCAAGACCCCTAGTTGCCTTCAAGACCCCTGGTTGTCTTCAAGACCCCTAGTTGTCTTCAAGACCCCTAGTTGCCCTTAAAACCCCCTGGTTGTTTTCAAAAAACCCTTTTTTGTCTTCAAAAAGGGGTTTGTCTTAAAGCCCCCTAGTTGTCTTCAAAAACCCTGGTTGTCTTCAAGCCCCCTAATTGTTTCGCCCCCTAATTGTCTCCCAACTTATGACTGATTTTAAAAACCAGCCGGGTTTTCCTTTTTTTTCCCCTACTTTTGGTTTTTAACGGCCCGGACCACAAAAAACCTGGTTTGGATCCGGGGGGCCCGGTCCACCCCAGGGGGTTTGGCCGGGAGGGGGGCCTTTTGCCCCCGGAAACCCCCAGGTAAAAAAAGGAAAAGGGGGGGGAAACACACAACAAAAAAAGGGGGCAACCCCCCCCACCCACCCCCCCCCCCGCCCCGCCAACCAACCCCCCCCTTTCTCTCCTCTCCCCTCTCGCCCTCCCTCTCCCCTCCCCCCTTTTCCCCTTTCCCCCTCTCTTGTCCCCCTCTCCCCCCCCACTTTTTCCCCTTTCCCTCTCTTTTCCCTTTTCCCTCTCCCCCCCTTCCTCCCCTCTCTCCCTCTCCCCTTCCCCTCTCCCCTCCCCCTCTCCCCTCTCCCCTCTCCCCCCCCCTTCCTCCCCCTCTCCCTTCTCTCCTCTCCCCTCTCTCCTCTCTGGGTCCCCCTTTTTCCCCTTTTCTCCTCTCCCCCCCCTCGTCTCCCCTCTCCCCTCTCCCCTCTTTTCGTTCCCCTCTCCCCTCTCCTTCCTCTCTCGTCTCCCCTCTCCCCCTCTATCCTCTCTCCTCTCCCATCTCCCCTCTCTCCTCTCCCCCCCCTCCCCCCCCCCCTCCCCCCTTTTTCCCCTTTCTTCCTCTCCCCTCTCCCCTCTATCCTCTCTCCTCTCCCTTCTCTCCTCTCCCCTCTCTCCCCCTCTCGTCCCCCCTCATCCCCCTCTCTCCTCCCCCCCTTCGCCCCCCCTTTCCCCCCCTCTTCCTCCCCGTCTCCCTTTTTCCCCTTTTCTCCTTCTCGTCTCCCCTCTCTCCTTTTCCCTTTCTTCCTCTCCCCCCTTTCTCCCCTCCCCCCTTTCTCCCCCCCTCCCCCCCTCCCCCTCCCCCTCTCCCCTCTCCCCCCCCCTCTCCCCTTTAAATCCCAACAAAAAAAAGTCAAATTAAACTAACAGTAAAAAAAAGGGTGAAACATAAAGGGCAAAAGTAAAGGGAAAAAAAAAAACGGGAAAGGAAAAAGGCACGGTTAGTTAAAGGGAATCAAAAAGAAATACCTTTTCCCTCTTTAAAACTGCTTTCCAATGTTTTAATAATTTTGCCCACATGTACAACACCGGGGGTGTTTTTATTGATAAAATAAGACACATGTAAAAACACCTGGGTGCCCTTTTATTGATGAAAAAGGGCCATTTTACAACACCTGGGTGACTTTATTGATAAATAAGACCCATTAAAACACCGGGGTGATTTATTGATAAATTAAGACACATGAAAAACACCTGGGTGCCCCTTTTTTGGATAAATAAGACACCTGTACAAACATTTGGGGGTTTTTTTGATGAATAAGACACCTGTACAACCCTGGGTGCCCTTTTTTGATGAAAAAGGACCATGTCAACCCCTTTGGGTGTCTTTTTAATGAATAAACACCGGGAACAACCCCTGGGTTTTTTTTTTGATGAAAGACACATTACAACTCGGGGTGTCTTTTTTTGATGAATAAGACCCTGTACAACACCTGGGTTTTTTATTGATGAATAAGACAAAAGTCCAACACATTGTGACTTTATTAAAATGAATAAGACACATGTAAAAACACCTGGGTGTTTTTTAATTGATGAATAAGACACATGTAAAAAACCCCCTGGGGTCTTTATTGAGAATAAACACATGTAAAACACCTGGGGGGGAATTTATTGATGAATAAGACACATGTCCCAACACCGGGGGTGTTTTTATTGATGAAAAAGGGACACATTTTTACAACCCCTGGGTGAACTTTTTTAAATAAATAAGACACAGGGAAAAAACCCTGGGGACTTTATTGATGAAAAACCCAAACATGTACAACACCTGGGTGACTTTTTGGATGAATAAGACACATGTACAAAAAACCCTGGGTGTTTTTATTGATGAATAAGACACATGTACAACCCGGGGGTACTTTATTGGGAAAAAGACACATGTAAAAACCCCTGGGTGATTTTTATTGATGAAAAAGGGCACATGTAAAACACCTGGGGGGATTTTAAATTGATGAATAAGACACATGAAACAACACCTGGGTGTCTTTATTGATGAAAAAGGGACCATTTTAAAACCACCTGGGTGTTTTTAAATTGATAAATAAGCCCAATGTACAAAAACCTTTGGTGTCTTTTTTGGATGAATAAGACACTTGTAAAAACCCCTTTGGTGTCTTTTATTGAGAATAAAAAACACATGTAAAACCCTGGGTGACTTTATTGATGAATAAACCCCATGTACAACACCTGGGTGCTTTTGATAAAAGGGACACATGTACAACCCCTGGGTGATTTTTGGGGGTGAAAAGACACAGGTAAAAACCCCGGGGTGTCTTTTTTTGATGAAAAAAGACACATGTACAACACCTGGGGGTCTTTATTGTGAAAAAGATACATTTACAACCTGGGTGTCTTTATTGATAAATAAGGACACATTTACAACCCTGGGGGGTTTTTATTGAGAATAAGAAAAAGGTACAACACCTGGGGGGTTTTTATTGTGAAAAAAACCCACATTAAAAACACCTGTTTGTCTTTTTTGAGGGTTTAAAGGGGCACATGTAAAACCCCCTGGGTTTTTCCCTTTATTGATGAATAAGACACATGTAAAATCCGGGGGTGCCCTTTTTTGATGAAAAAATACACATTACAAACCTGGGGGGTTTTCGTTGATGAATAAGACGCATGTACAACACCTGGGTGTTTTTATTATGATAAGACCATGTACAACACCTAGGTGATTTTAAATTGATAAAAAAGGACCATGTACAAAAATGGGTGTTTTTATTATGAATAAGACACATTTTCAAAAACCTGGGTGACTTTATTGATAAATAAGACACTTTACAACACCTGGGGACTTTTTTTGATGAATAAGACACATGTACAAAACCGGGGTGTCTTTATTGATAAAATTAAGAGCATGTACAACACCGGGTGACTTTTTTGATGAAAAAGACACATGTAAAACCCACATGGGTGACTTTATTGATGAATAAAAACACATGTACAACCCTGGGGGACTTTTTTGATGAAAAGTCACATGTACAAAAACCGGGGTTTGACTTTATTAAATAAATTAAAGACCCCTGTACAACACCGGGTTTCCCTTTATTGATGAAAAAGGGACACATTTTCAACACCGGGGTGATTTTATTGTTTAAAATAAAAACACATGTACAACACCTGGGTGTCTTTTTTGAGGGAATTAAGACGCATGTACAACCCGGGGTGTCTTTATTGATAAATTTAAACACAGTACAACCCCTGGGTGTCTTTATTGATGAATAAACAATGTAAAAACACCTAGGTGCTTTATTGATGAAAAAAGACCATGTAAAACACCTGGGTTTGTCTTTATTGATGAATAAGACACATGTAAAACACCTGGGTGCCCTTTATTGATAAAATAAGACACATGTACAACCCCCTGGGTGTCTTTTTTGATGATTTAAGACACATGTACAACCCCTGGGTGTCTTTATTGATGAATAAGACACATGTACAAACCGGGGTGTCTTTATTAAAGAATAAAAACATTTTAAACAACAACCCTGGGTGTTTTTAAATTGAAAATAAGAAAAATGTAAACAATTTGGGTGTTTTTTAATTGATAAAATAAGACACATATACAACACCTGGGTGATTTTATTATAATTTTATAAAAACACATGTAAAAACACCTGGGTGACTTTATTGTTTGAATAAGACACATGTAAAAACCCCCGGGGTGCCCTTTATTGATGAATAAGAAAACATTTTCAACCCCGGGTTTTCTTTATTGATGAAAAAGACACATGAAACAACCCCGGGGTGTCTTTATTGATGAAAAAGACACATGTACAACCCCCGGGGTTGTCTTTTTTGATAAATAAGACACATGTACAACACCTAGGTGTCTTTATTGTTTGAAAAAGACACATGTACAAAACCTAGGTGCCCTTTAAATTGATGAATAAGACACAGTACAACCCCTTGGGTTTTTTATTGATAAAATAAGAACATGTACAACACCTGGGTGCCCTTTATTGAGGGAGTAAGACACATGTACAAAAATGGGTGCCCTTTATTGATAAAATAAGAACATGTAAAAACCCCGGGGTGTCTTTTTTGAGGGAATAAGACACATGTACAACCCCCTGGGTGTCTTTTTTTAAATAAATTTAAGCCCAAAATGTAAAAACACCTGGGTTTTTCTTTATTGATAATAAGACACATTACAAAAACCTGGGTGACTTTATTGAGGGGAATAGGGACACTGTACAACCCCGGGGGGCCCTTTTTTGGGATGAATAAGCCCAAAATGTACAACACCGGGGTTGTTTTTATTGATGAATAAACACTTTACAACACCTAGGGTCTTTTTTGATGAATAAGACACATGTACAACACCGGGGGTTGTCTTTAGGATGAAAAGACACATTCAACACCGGGGTTTTACTTTTTATTAATAAGACACATGAAACAACACCTGGGTGTTTTTATTGTGAATAAGAACATTTTACAAAAACCGGGGTGTCTTTATTGATGAATAAGACACATTTTACAACACCTGGGTGTCTTTTTTGAGAATAAGACACTGTACAACACCGGGGTGCCCTTTATTGATGAATAAGACAAAATGTACAACACCTGGGGGGACTTTATTTGTTTAAATTTAAGGACACATGTAAACACCTGGGTGACTTTATTGTGAAAAGAACAGTACAACACCGGGGTTTGGTCTTTATTGATGAAAAAGCCCACATTCAACACCGGGGTTTGGTCTTTTTTGTTTAATAAGACAAATGTAACAACCCTGGGTGTTTTTTATGATGAAAAAGGGACACATTTTAAAAACACCTGGGTGACTTTTTTTTTTTGAAATGACACATGTGAAACCCCCTAGGTGTCTTTTTTGATGAAAAAGGGCCCACTTACAAAACCAAGGTGTTTTTAAATTGATAAATTTAAGACCATGACAACACCTGGGTGTCTTTTTTGATGAATAAAAACCAGGGTACAACACCGGGGTGACTTTATTGATGAATAAGACACAGGGGTACAACACCTGGGTGTTTTTAAATTGATGAATAAGCCAACATGTAAAAACACCGGGGTTTGTCTTTATTGAGGTTAAGAAAATTTGTAAAAACACCGGGGTGTCTTTTTTAAATAAATTAAGACACAGGTAAACCCCCTTTGGGTGATTTTATTGATTAATAAGCCCACATGTACAACACCTGGGTGATTTTTTATTGATGAATGCCCCCCAAACATGTACAACACCTGGGGTCTTTTTTGATAAAATAAAAACCATGTACAACCCCTGGGTGTTTTTTTTGATAAATTAAGACACATGTACAAAAAAACCCTGGGTGTCTTTTTTGGGATGAATAAGACACATGTACAACCCCCGGGGGAAACTTTTTTGTGAATAAGACACATGTGAAAACACCTAGGTGTTTTTATTGTTTGAAAAAGGGACCATGTAAAACACCAGGTGTCTTTATTGATAATAAGACACTTTAAACAACACCTGGGTGGCTTTATTGATGAATAAGCCAAATGTACAACACCTGGGTACTTTTTTAAATGAATAAGACACTAAAAAACACCTGGGTGTCTTTTTTTGGGATGAATAAAAAACCAAGTACAACACCGGGGTTTGTCTTTTTTGGGTTTGAAAAAGACACTTTGTACAACACCTGGGTGACTTTATGATGAATAAGACACATGTACAACCCCTGGGTGTCTTTATTAATAAATAAGACACATGAAACAACACCGGGGGTGACTTTTTTGATGAAAAAGACACATGTACAAAAACCCTGGGTGTTTTTATTGATGAAAAAGAAACATGTACAAAATCCCCTGGGTTTTTTTTTAAATTGTGAAAAAGGGCACTGTACAACACCGGGGTTTTCTTTTTTGATGAATAAGACACATGTACAACACCTGGGTCCCTTTATTGATAAATTTAAAGACACATGACAACCCCCTTGGGTGTCTTTTTTTGAGAATAAGACACAGGGTACAACCCCTGGGTGTTTTTATTGTTTAAAATAAGACCCCATGTACAACCCCTGGGTACCTTTATTGATGAAAAAAGGACAATGTAAAACACATAAAATTAAATTTCTTTCCCCCAAAAAATCCCAACTAATTTACATACCGGGAAAAAATTAAAAAAATTTTAAATTTTCCCCTAATTACATACCTAATCAGGGGTTAATTAGTCACCAAATTTTTATGAAATTATATAAATCTATTTCAATGTTTCGTAGAGGTAATTACCATGCTAATTACCGTTTTTAATTACTAGGGAAAAATTTTACGGCTTTAATGGACCCCGTTGGGTAACTTGGGCAGGAAATTTCACTTAATTTTGGAAATCTTGGGGAATTAGTTCTGCTGGTAAAAGTTTAGGTAACGTTTTGGTTCTTAGATAAGGGTTTTTATCTATATGGGTTTTTGTAGTAACGTTGAAGTAAAGTTTGGAACGATAGATTATTAACTGTTCCCGACGGGCTGATAGAAAATGTACCCAAAGGGTAGATTAAATGCAAATGTCCCGACTGACAGGGTAGATAGACAGATAGATAAATAAAGGGCCCAAAATTAGATTAAAACACGGGCCCGACTGACAGATAGTTTTGGGAAAATAGATAAAAAAGACCCATTTGATAGATTTTAAAGCACTGTCTGGGCTGAAGATAGTTAGACGATAATAAATGACCGAAAGATAGATTAATCATGTCTGACTGACCCGATAGTTAGAAAAAGATAGATAAATAGACCGAAAGTAGATTAATACCCTGCTGACTGACAGATAGTTTTTGGGCAGATAGAAAAAATAGACCGATTTTAAAAGATTAATACACTGTCTGACTGGGCAGAAAGTTAGACAGATTTGATAAATAGACCGAAAAAATAGAATTTAAAACACTGTCTGACTGACAGATAGTTTGACAGGGAATAAATAGACCGTAAGGGTAATTAATTTTCACTGTCCCGGGTACAGATAGAAAAGACAGATAGATAAAAGGGCCGAAAAATTAGATAAAAAACACTGTCTTTATGACAGACAGATGACAGATAGATAAATACACTGTCTGGGCTGACAGACAAAAAAGACAGATAGATAAATTCACTGTTGACTGATAACAGATAGATAAATACCTGCTGACTGCAGACAGATAGATAAATTTCAAATGTCTGCTGACAACAATAATACATACACTTTTCTGAGGGCAGACAGATAGACAAAATAGATTTCATTTCCTGTCTGACCCGACAGGAAAAAATAGATAGATAAATACCTGTCTGACTGACAGACAGATAGAAAAATACACTGTCTGACTGACAGGGCGATAGATAAATACACTGTTTTGACTGACAGACAGATAGATTAAAAAACACTGTCCCCACTTTACCCCGAAAAATAGATAAAAAACACGTCTGAAATGGGGCAGACAGATAGATAAATACAATGTCTGACTTTACAAAGACAGATAAATACACTGTCTGGCGACAGACAAAAATAGACAGATTAGATACATACAAGGGCTGACTGAAAAACAGTGAAGTTGGGCAGAAAAGATACCTTTCACTGTCCCCGGGTTTACAGCCCGATAGATAGTAAATCACTGTCTTATGACAGAAGAAAGGAAAAGGAAAACATGCACTGTCTGACTGACAGGGCAGATAGATTTGAAAAAATACACGTCGACTGACCCGACAGGGTAGAAGATAGATTTCATACACTGTCTGACGGGCAGGGCGATAGATAGATAAAAAACACTGTCTGACTGACAACAGATAGACAGATAATACATAACGTCTGAAATGCAGACAGATAGACAAATATATAAAAAACAAACCCGTCTGACTGACAGGGCCCGATAGATAGATAAATACAAATGTCTGACTGACAGACAGAAAGAAAATTATACATACACCCGTCTGACTGACAGAAAAGAAAAGATAGATAAAAACACTGTCTGACTGACAGACCCGATAGAAGATAAATACAATGTCTGCTGACCGACCGATAGACATTAGATAAATTAAAACTGTTGGGGCTGACAACAGATAGACAGATATATAAAAACAAATGTCTGACTGACAGGGCAGATAGATAGATAAAAACACGTTTTGGGCTGACCCGACAGATAGATAGATAAATACTACAAAAGCGAAATAAGACAGATAGACAGAGATTTCTGCACTGTCCCGATGACGACAAAATAGACAATAGATAAATACACTGTTCCCGACACAGACAGATAGATAAAAGATAAATACACTGTCTGACTGACAGACAGATTTGACAGATAGATTCATACACTGTCTGGGCTGACAGACAGATGACAGTTAGATACATTTCACTGTCTGACGACAGGGCCCAAAAAGACAGATAGATAATGCAAATGTCTGCTGACAGAAAGATAGACAGATAGAAAACATACACGCTGACTGACCGACAGATAGGGCAGATAGGGGTACATGACTGGGCTGATGCCCGAAAAGATAGACAGATTTGATAAATACACTGGGCTTACTGACAAGACAGATAGATAGATAATAAATACACTGTCTACTGACAGACAATAGACCCGATAGATAAATACACTGTCTGACTGACCGACAGTAGACAGATAATACAAAACCCGTTGACTGGGAAAACAGATAGACAGTTTTTATACATGCACTGTCCCGACTGACAGACAAAAAAGACAGATGTCATTTCACTGTTGACTGACAGACAAATAGACAGAAGATACATGCCTGTCTGGGTGACAGACAAATAGAAAAATAAATAAAACACGGGCTGACTGACAGACAGATAGAACGAAAAGTAAATTTCACTGTCCCGACTGCAGACCAAAATAGACAGATAGATTTAAAAACACTGTCTGACTGGGCCCGACAGATAGACAATAGATACTACAATTTTGAAAGACAGACAGATAGGGGAAAATAGATAAATACACTGTCTGGGCTGACGACAGATAAAACAGTAGGTTAAAATACACTGTCTGACTGACAGTCAGATAGACAGATAGGAAAAAACACGGTTTTACTGACAGCAGAAAAGGGCAGATAGATAAATTCACTGTCTGGGGCTGACAGTCAGATAGAATATAGGTAAATACAAATGTCTGACTGAAAGACAGATAGACAGATAGATAAATTTCAAATGTTGACTGACAGACAGATAGATAAATACACTGTTCCCGACCTTTTAAAAGATAAACAGATAGATAAAAACCCCTGTTGGGCTTACAGGGCAGAAAAAATAAATACACTGTCTGACGACAGATAGACAGAAGATAAATACACTGCTGCTGACAGACAGATAGGGAGATATATAAATACACTGTCTGGGCTGACAGACAGGTAGACAGGATAGAAAATACCCCTGACTGACAGGGAAAGGGAGACAGATAGATAAATACACTGTCTGACTGAAAGAAAAAGACAGATAGTTTAAAAACCACTGTCTGACTGACAGACAGTAGACAGAAAATAAAATTTCACTTTTCTGACTGACAGAAAAGGTAGAAAAGATAGATAAATACACTGGGTGACGGGGCAGGTTTTAAAAAGGGTAGATAAACACTGTCCCGACTGACAGACCGATAGATAGATAAAAACACTGTCTGACTGCAGATATATAAAAACACTGTTCCTGGGCCCGACAAAATAGCCCGAAAAGATACATACACTGTCTGCTGCAGACAGATAGACAATAGATACATGCACTGTCCCGATGACAGAAAAAGATAGACGATTTGAAAAATACACGTCTGAGGGCAGGAAAAGATAGGGGCAATAGTAAAAAAACACTGTCTGACCCGACAGACAGGTGACAATAGATAAAACACTGCTGAAAAAGAGAGGTAACAGATAGATTAAATAACTGTCTGACTGACAGAAAAATAGACGATAATAAATACACTGTCTGACTGACAGACAGGTGACAGATAGATAAATAAAACCTATGGGGTTCTATGACATGGTGACGCAGTAAGGCAAGAAGAGAGGGGTGGGTGGGGTTGGGATTTTTTTTTTTGGGGCTGGGGAAGAAGGCGTTTGACACAGTTTTCCCCACAAAAAAGATTGGTGCAAAAACTGGAGGACCAAGCAGGGAAAAAACAGGGAAAGGCATACAATGGTCAGGGAATACTTGTCAGGGGGAACAGGAGTATGGTACGTGGCGAGGTGCCCGAGTGGGCCCCCGGTTGGGGCCAGCGGGGGTCCCACAGGGGTCAGTCCTAGGACCAGTTTTGTTTCTGGTATTTGTGAACGACATGACGGGAAAAATGTCCTGAGGTTTTCCCTGTTTTTCAATGGGCTGAAGTTGAAAGAGGGAAAAATACACTGACCCAAAAACCAAAACAGAACTACAAAAGGGGTCCCGAACAGGCTGTAGACCTTGCCAGCAAAATTTGGGTCCTGGAGTTTTAAACCCAAACCCAAATGCAAAGTCAAAGAAATTTGGGGGAAAGGCAAAAAGCCGCAGAAAAAGGGGTTTCAGTCTAGGGGGCCAAAAAGGGCTAAAAACCTACTCAAAGGAAAAAAATTTTTGGGGTGAGTATAAAAACCAGGCAAAATCTCCCGAAGCGCACATCAACCCAAAAAACTTCTGCAGCATATGGGGGCCCAGCAAACCTCAGAAAAGCAAATTTCCCAAAATCTTAATAAAATCATTCAGGAAACCCCGTACACCCTGTATTTTGGCCCAAAATTGGGGGTATGCGGCACCAGTTTGGAAAACCCCACCTAGCCCAAACACGTGTAGAAACTAGAGAAAGTGCAAAGGTTTTTCAACAAGACTAGTCCCCGAGCTAAAAAGGTTAAATTTCCCACGAGGGAGGTTAAGGGGGAAAAAAACTGACCACTGGAGGACAGGAGAGATAGGGGGGACATTTATAACGAAAATACAAATACTGAAAGGAATTTACAAGGTGGACAAAGACAGGATGTTCCAGAATTTGGGCACAGTAACAAGGGGGCACAGTTTGGGAAACTAAGACACAGTGAATCACAAGGGGTTTGGAAGTATTTCTTTCCCCGCCCCCAGAGTAAATCCCCGTAATGGAATGTTTGGGGAAAACGAAATTTTGTGGGAGGCAGGATCCATACATAGCTTTTAAACAGAGGGGGATGATAAAGCTCACGGCCCCAGGAGAAATGACCCAGTGCGTCATTTCGAGCGGGGCCAGGGGCTCGGACTCGACCCCCCCAACCTCAACTAGGTGAGTACAAAAAAGGGGAGTACTGTCGACTGGGCGGGCAATGGTTTAGTAAAACACTGTCTGATGACAGACAGTTAAAAAATAAAAACACTGTCTGACTGACAGACAGATAGACAGATAGATAAGTACAAATGTCTGACTGGAGACAGGGAGACAGAAGATTTAAAAACACTGTTGACTAACAGACAGATAGTTTGATAAAAACAAATCTCTGATGACAGGGCAGATTAATACTACCCCTGTCTGACTGACAGACAAATGAAAAGATAGATCATTTCACTGTCGACTGGGCAGACGAAAAGAAGAATAGATACATAACTGTCCCGACTGACAGACAAAAGACAGATAGAACATACACTGTCTACTGACAGAAAAGATGACAGATAGTACATACCCCTGTTGATTTACAGACCAAAAAAGACAGATAGAAACATGCACTGTCTGACTGACAGACAGATAACAGATAGATTAAAAATGCACTGTTGACTGACAGACAGATAGACAGATAGATACATACACTGTCTTTACTGACAGAATATATTTAAATTTCACTGTCTGACCTGACAGACAGATAGACAGATAGATTTCATACACTGTTTCTGACAGACAGTTATAAAAAAACACTGTTGACTGACAGACAGATAGCAGATTAGATAATACCCCCTGTCTGACGACAAGGGCAAATAGACAGATAGATTACTACACTGTCCCGATTTTACAGACAGATAGACAGATTTAAAAAAATACACTGTTGACTGACAGACAGATAGATACATACACTGCTGACTGAAGACGGGTAGAAGATAGATAAATACACTGTCTGATGACAGACAGATAGACAATAGATTCATACACTTCTGACTGACAACAGATGATACATACACTGTTGACGACAGACAAAAGACATAGAAAATACACTGTCTGACTGACAGACAAAAGACAGATAGATACATACACTGTTGACGACAGCAGATAGATACATACACTGTGTGACGGGCAGACAGATAGACAAAATAGATCATACACTGTCTGACTGACAGACGATAGATACATACATAACTGTCTGATGACAGACAGTAGACAGATACATGCACTGTCTGACTGACAACAGATAGAAATAATACATACACTGTCACTAAACAGAAAAAAAGACAGATAGATACATAAACTGTCTGACTGACAACAATAGACAGTTTAATACATACACTGTCTGACTGACAGAAAAATAGACAGTTTTAAACATGCACTTTTACTGACAGACAATAGACGAAATACATGCATGTCTGACTGACGACAAAGAAATAGATACATACACTGTCGACTGACAGACTAAAAAATACCGTCTGACTGCAGACAGTGCAGATAGATACAACACTTCTGACTGACAGACAGATATAAAAACACTGTCGACTAAACAGACAGATAGACAATAATAAATACACTGTCGACTGACAGCAGATAGATACATAACTGTCGACTGACGACAGATAGACAATAGAAAAATACACTGTCTACTGACAGACGATAATAAAACTGTCTGACTGACAACAGTTTAGACAGATAGATACATACACTGTCTGACTGCAGACAGGTAGACAGTAAAAATACACTGTCTGATACAGAAGATAGACAGATAGATTCATACACGTCGACGACAGACAGATAGATACAACACGTCTGAAGACAACAAATAGACAGATAGATAAAAACACTGTCTGACTGACAGACAATAGACGATAAATACATACCTGTCTGACGACAAAAAAAAGACAGATAGATACATACACTGTCTGACTGACAGACAGAAAATACATACACTGTCTACTGCAGACAGATAATACATACACTGCTGATAAGACAAAAAACAGATAGATACATACATGTCGACTGCAGACAGTAATACATACACTGTTGATGACGACAGATAGACAGATGATAAATACCTGTCTGATGACAGACAAATGAAGATAGAACTCACTGTTGACTGACGCGATAGACAGTAGATACAACACTGTCGACTGACAGCCAGATAGACGATAGATAAATACGGTGTGTCAAACGTAAAAAAAACAGCTTCATTTTTAAATAAACAAAATAAACGACTCCCTCCCTGTTTTTTCTGAGTGGACTTTAAATACGGAACTGACTGCTGCATGACTCTATATCAGCCTAAAAGAGCTCTATGCAGACCTATAAAGGACTCTGCACAGGCTTTTCAAGAGCTTGCTCAGACTTTTCCAGAGCTCTGTACAAGTTTTACATACAGTTTCCCAAAAGCAGTTTAATACCGCTCGAAGTTTTGCCAAGCTCTGCACATAGCTTTACATAAGCTCTGATAGAGCTTTCAAGAGCCTTACACAGCTTCACACAGAGCCTTTCGCAAAGTTTTACATAAAAGCCTGCACGAACTTTACCAGAGCTCTCACAGGCTTCCACAGAGCTTGCAGGAGCTTTTCACGGGGCCTTCACAGAGCTTACCAGGGGTCTGCACAGAGCTTTACAGGGGAACTCTTCACAGAGCTTTAACCAGAGCTCTGCACAGGCTTTTCACAAGTTCTACAAAAGAGATTAAGACAGAGCTTACACAACTAAGCTTTCTGGAACATTGGTAAATAAAAATTCGTAAGAAAAGTTCATGGTTTAAAACACGGCTATAAAACACCCACGGCTGATAAAAACACCCCGACTGATAAAAAACCCACGGCTGATAAAACACCCCCGCTAAAAAACCCCACGGGAAAAAAACCCACGCTGAAAAACACCCACCTGATAAAAACCCCGCTGATAAAACACCCCCGGCTGATAAAAACCCCCCCGGCTGATAAAACCCCCGGCCCGAAAAAAAACACCCACGGTGATAAAAAAACCCCCGACTGATAAAACACCCCCGGCTGATAAAAACCCCGGTGAAAAACACCCACGATGATAAAACCCCACGGCGATAAAACACCCCGGGGATAAAACACCCCCGGTGATAAAAACCCCCGACTGAAAACACCCACGGTGATAAAACACCCACGGCGATAAAACACCCCGCTTAAAAAACCCCCCGGCTGATAAAACACCCACGGCTGAAAAACACCCACGGGTGAAAACACCCACGACTGAAAAAACACCCCCGGTGATAAAACACCCACGGCTGAAAAAACACCCACGGGTTGATAAAAACCCCCGGGGATAAAAACCCCCGGGGATAAAACACCCCCGACGATAAAAAAACCCCCGGGGATAAAACACCACGACTAAAAACACCCACGACGATAAAACCCCCCCGGCTGATAAAACACCCCCGGCTAAAAAAACCCCCCCCCCTGATAAAACCCCACGGGTGATAAAAACCCACGGGTGATAAAACACCCACGGCTGATAAAACCCCACGGCTGATAAAAAACCCACGGCTGTAAAAAACCCCACGACTATAAACACCCACGGCTGATAAAACACCCACGGCTGAAAAACACCCACGGCGATAAAACACCCCCGGCTGATAAAACCCCCACGGCTGAAAAACACCCCGGGTGATAAAACACCCCGACTGTAAAACACCCCCGGGGATAAAAAAACCCACGCTGATAAAACACCCCCGGGGGATAAAAAACCCACGACTTTTAAAAAACACCCCCGGGTGATAAAACACCCACGACTGAAAAAAAACCCACGGCTGATAAAAAACCCACGGCTGATAAAACCCCACGGCTGATAAAACACCCACGACGATAAAACACCCACGCTGAAAAACACCCCGACGAAAAACCCCCACGGCTGATAAAACACCCCCGGGTGATAAAACACCCGGGTGATAAAACACCACGACTGATAAAACACCCACGGGGTGATAAAACACCCCCCGGCTGATAAAACACCCACGGCTGTAAAACACCCACGGGTGATAAAACACCCAGACGATAAAACACCCACGGCGTAAAAAAACCCCGGGTGAAAAAACACCCACGGGTGATAAAAAACCCACGACTGATAAAAACCACGACTGATAAAACACCCCCCGGATGATAAAAACCCACGGGGAAAAACCCCCACGACTGATAAACACCCCCCACTGATAAAACCCCAAGGTGATAAAACACCCCCGGCTGATAAAACACCCACGGCTGATAAAACACCCACGGGTGATAAAACACCCACGGGTGATAAAAAACCCCCGACTGAAAACACCCACGGCTGTAAAAAACCCACGACGATAAAACACCCACGGCTGATAAAAAAACCCACGACTGAATAAAACCCCCACGATGATAAAAACCCCCAAAGGGCTGAAAAAAACCCCCCCCACGTGATAAAACCCCCCAAGGTGATAAAACCCCACAGTAAAACACCCAGGGCGAAAAAACACCCACGACTGATAAAACCCCCACGGTGATAAAACACCCACGACGATAAAACACCCACGGCTGATAAAACACCAGGCTGATAAACACCCCACGACTGATAAACCCCCGACGATAAAACACCCACACTGATAAAAAAAACCCCACAATTAAAATAAAAACCCCCCCAGGCTGATAAAACACCCCACGGCTGAAAAAAAAACCCCGACTGATAAAAAACCCACGACTGAAAAAAACACCCACGGCGATAAAACACCCAACGACTGATAAAAACACCCACGACGAAAAAAAACACCCCCACGGTGATAAAACCTCAGCTGATAAAACACCCCAGGGTTTAAAAACACCCCCTGATAAAACACTCAGGGCTGAAAAACACCCACGACGTAAAACACCCACGACTGATAAAAACACCCACGCTTATAAAACACCCACGACTGATAAAAACACCACGACTGATAAAACACCCACGCTTATAAAAACCCCCCAGGGACTGATAAAACACCCAAGGCTGATAAAACACCCACGGCTGATAAAACACCCACGGCTGATAAAACACCCACGACTGATAAAACACACCCACGGCTGATAAAACACCCACGGACTGATAAAAAAACCCACGGCTGATAAAACACCCACGACTGATAAAACACCCACGACTGATAAAACACCCACGGCTGATAAAACACCCACGGCTGATAAAACACCCAAGGCGATAAAACACCCACGACTGATAAAACACCCGTAATTTTAAACCCCTGAAAATATTCACGATATCGAGAAATTCCTAAAGTATTTCTGTTCTTTATTTCCAGTTGTTACTTAAGGCAACAGTAATTATTATACCCCTTATAATATTTCTTACAATAGTGAGTTGAAAATAATTTTATTTAATATAAAGTTAATATTATAGTCGCTGTAACATTTATGTTAATTTAATATCGATATTTTAGGTTAATACGATTTTAAATTTAAATTAAAAAATATCGATATTAATTATATAATAATATCGAATTAATTATTTAATAATACGATATTAATTATTTAATAAATCGATATTAATATATAATAATACCGATATTAATTATATAATAAATCGATATTAATTATATATAATATCGATATTAATTATAAATAATATCGATATTAATTATTTAATAATATCGATATTAATTATATAATAATATCGATATTAATTATTTAATAATATCAAATATTAATTATAAAATAATACCGATATTAATTATATAATAATATCAAATATTAATTATATAATAATACCGATATTATAAAATATATATATTATATATAATATAAAATATTATATATATATATATATATATATATATATATATATATATATATATATATATAAATATATATATTATTTTATACTACTATTAATATTAAATAAATATTACTATTATTATTAATATTAAGCAAAGTTATTCTTAATAATTAGAGTAAAGAGGAGCACTCTGGGCAGTTTGCTGAGTACATAGCAGAAGCTTACTGAGTACACACCTTTGGGGTAACCCTGTCTCAACCCTTGTTATAGGTATTAGTGCCAGGTAGTTTCTAGTAGGGACCTAGTCACCTGTTATAGGTACTAGTGCCAGGTAATGTTACAGGTACCTAGTCTTCTGTAAAGGTACTAGTGCCAGTTTTGTGCTAGTAGGCACCTAGTCTCCTGTTATGGGTACTAGTGCCAGGTAATGTTCTAGGTACCTAGTCTCTGTTAAAGGTACTATTTCCAGGTAGTGATATTAGGTACCTAGTCACCTGTTATAGGTACTAGTGCCAGTTTTGTGCTAGTAGGCACCTAGTCTCCTCTTATGGGTACTAGTGCCAGGGAATGTTACTAGGTACCTAGTCTTCTGTTAAAGGTACTAGTGCTAGGTAGTGATATTAGGGACCTAGTCTACTGCTAAAGGTAAATAGTGGTAGATAGTCTCCTATTATAGGTACTAGTGCCAGGTACTAGTAGTAGGTATTATTTCCTGTTAGAGGTGCTAGTGGCCCCGGGACCTGTAGTAGGGACCCAGCATCCAGTTATAGATACTAGGACCAGGTTTCTAGCAGTAGGTACCTAGTCTTTTTACAGGTACTAGTGCCAAGTGCTAGTATAGGTACCTAGTGTCCTGTTATAGGTACTAGTACCAAGTACTAGTAGTTGGAACCTTGTGTCCTGTTATAGGTACTACTACCAGGCACCAGCAGCAGGTACCTAGTTTCCTGTTATAGGTAATATGGACCCAAGGTAACTAGCAGCAGGTACCTAGTGCGTTAACACTGCCTCCTAGCTTAATATACTTTGCAACAAAAGCCCAAAAAACACCTAACGAAGCAGGTGCCAGTTTTCCCGTTGTGGTGAGCTACACACACCTGCGACAACACATGTTAGGTACAGCCCCACACACACCTGCAGACACACCTGTTGAGTAGAATATATCCCCACATACACCGTGTAGGTCTCGTATGCTACAAACATACACCTGTCGCTATTCTTAAACACCTAATGGCACACCTGCGAGTTCCATACACCCGGGCCCACACCTGCTATCTATTGCAACACCTGCTATCATTGCAACACCTGCTATCATTGCAACACCTGTTATCATAGCATACACCTGTTAATCATCGCAACACTTGTTATCATTGCAACACCTGTTTTCATTGCAACCCCTGTTATCATTGCAACGGAACTGTTATCATTGTAATACCTGTTTACCACTGCAACACCTTTATCATTGCAACACCTGCTATCATTGCAACACCTGCTAATCATTGCAACACCTGCTATCATATGCAACACCTATCATTGCAACACCTGCATCCATTGCAACACGCTGCTATCATTTGCAACACCTGCTATCTTGCAACACCTGCTATCATTGCAACACCTGCTATCATCCAACACCTGTTAATCATTGCAACACGCTGCTATCATTGCAACACCTGCTATTATGCAAACACCTATCATTGCAACACCTGCTAATCATTGCAACACCTGCTATCATTTGTCAACACCTGGCTATCATGCAACACCTGCTAGCATTGCAACACCAGCTATCATTGCAACACCTGCTATCATTACAACACCTGCTATCATTGCAACACCTGCTATCATTAACCAACACCTATCATTGGCAACACCTCTATCATTACAACACCTATCTTGCAACACCTGCAAGCATTACAACACCTATCATTGCAACAACCTGCTATCATTGCAACACCTGCTATCATTGCAACACCTGCTATCATTAAAACACCTATCATTGCCAACACCTGCTATCATTGCAAACCTATCATTGCACACCTGCTATCATTGCAACACCTGCTATCATTGTAGCAACACCTGCTATCATTGCAACCCTGCTATCATTGCAACACCTATCATTGCAAACACCTGCCTATCATTGCAACACCTGCTATCATTGCAACCCCTGCTATCATTGCAACACCTATCATTGCAACACCTGCCTATCAATGCAACAACCTGCTATCATTGCAACACCTGCTATCATTGCAACACTGGCTATCATTGCAAACACCTGCTATCAATTGGCAGACACCTGCTACATTGCTAGCACCCTGCTATCATTGCAACACCTAGATTTTGCAACAACCTATCATTGGCAACACTGCTATCATTGCAAACACCTATCATTGGCAAACACCTATCATTGCAACACCTGCTATCATTGCAACACCTCTATCATTGCAACACCTATCATTGCAACACCTATCATTGGCACACCTATCATGCAACACCTCTATCCTTGCAACACTGCTATCTTTGCAACACCTGCTATCATTGCAACACCTGCATCATGCAACACTGCTATCATTGCCAACACCTGCTATCATTCTACACCTGTTTCATTATTTTTCATTTAGCTAAAACATGTTTTATTAGTTTTGAATGACGGTAAAAAATGTCAGTGAGGAACGTGATACATGATGCTAACGTATTACAAGGTGGGGGTGGTTGGTGGTGGAGGTAGTGGTGGTGGCGTGGGGTGGTGGTGGTGGTGGTGGTGGTGGTGGTGGGGTGGTGGTGGGTGGTAGTGGTGGTGGTGGTGGTGGTGGTGGTGGTAAGTGGTGGGGTGGTGGTAGTGGTGGTGGTGTTTGGTGGTGGTAGTGGTGGTGTGGTGGTGGTGTTGGCGGTGGTGGTGGTCTGGTATTGGTGTGGTGGTGTGGTGGTGGTGGTGGTGGTGGTGGCGTGGTGAGGTTGGGTGGTGGTGGTGGTAGTGAGTGGTGGTGGTGGTGGTGGTGTGGGGTGGTGGTGGTGGTGTGGTGGTAGTGGGTGGGTGGTGAGGTGGTGGTAGTGGTGGTGGTAGTGGAGGGTGGTAGTGGTGGTGGTGGTGGTGGTGTTAGTGGTAGTGGTGTGTGGTGTGTTATGTGGTGGGAGTGGTAGTGGTGGTGTGGTGGTGAGCAGTGGTGGTGGTAGTGGTGAGTAGTGGTGGTGGTGGTGGTGGTGGTGGTGGTATGGAGGGGTAGTGGGGTAGTGTGGTGGTGGTGTGGAGTGGTAGTGGTCGGTAGTGGTGGTGGTGGTGGTGTGGTGGTGGTTGGTGGTGGTGGTGGTGGTGGTGGTGGTGGTGTGTGTGGTGGAGGTGGTGGTGGTGGTGGTGGTAGTGTGGTGGTGTGGTGGTGGAGTGATGGTGGTGGTGGTGGTGGTGTGGTAGTGGGTGGTGTGGTGGTGGTGTAGTGGTGGTGGTAGTGGTGGTGTAGAGGTGGTTGGTGGTGGTGGTGTAGTGGTTAGTGGGGTGGTGTGGTGGTAGTGGAGGTAGTGGTAGTGGTGGTGGGTGGTGGTGTGTAGTGGTGGTGGAGTGGTGGTGGTGGTGGTGTGTGGTGGTGTGGTGGTAGTGTGGTGTAGCAGTGGTGTAGTGGTGGTGGTGGTGGTGGTGGTGTTAGTGGTGGTAGTGATGGTGGTGAGTGTGGTGGTGGGGTGGTGGTGGTGGTGGTGTGTGGTGGTGTGATAGTGGTGGTAGTGTGGTGGTGGTGGTGGGTGTGTAGAGGTGTTTGGTAGGGTGGTAGTGTGTGGTGGTGGTAGTGTAGGAGGTAATGGTGGTGGAAGAGGTGGAGGTGGTGGTGGTGTAGTGGCTAGTGTAAGTGGTGTGGTGGTGGAGGAGGACGTAGGAGTGGTGGTCGTTGATGGATGGAGGTAGGAGAGTGGTGGAGTGGTGGAGGTAGTGTGTAGACGTGGTGGGTAGAGGAGGTGGATGTGGTGTGGAGGAGTAGATGGTGGTAGTGGTGTGGAGGTGGTGGTGTGGTGTTGGTGGAGTGGAGGTAGGTAGTTATGGTTTGGTGGTGGTATTGGGTGTTAAGGAGGTGGAGGGAGGGGTGGTGGAGTGGAGGTCGTAGTGAGGGAGGAGGTGGTGGTGGTAGTGTTGGTGGTAGTGGTGGAGTAGTGGTGGTTGGAGGTTGTGGTGGTCGTATGAGGATAGAGGTGGTGGTGGTGGTTGTTAGTGGTGGAGTGGAGAAGTGGTGGTGTGGTGGTGGTTAGTAGTGGTGGTGTCTGTGGTGGTGGTGGAGTTGTGGGTGAGGTGGAGGAGGTAGAGGGTGGTAGTGGTTGGTAAGAGGTGGTGGGGTAGGTGGTTGTGGTAGTGGGTAGAGGTGGTGGAGGAGGTGGTGGTGGTAGTGGTAGTGGAGGAGGGAGGAGGTCGGGGAGGTATTAGGTGGTAGAGAGGAGTGGATGTGGTGGAGGGTCAGAGAATGACCGTGGTGGTGGTGGTGAGGTAGTGGTGTTGGAAGTGGTGGAGGAATTGGTGGAAGTGTGTGGTGGGGAGGTCAGTGGTGGTAAGTGGAGGTGGATGTGGAGGTGGTGAGTTGGTGGTAGTGGAGGTAGTGTGTCGTGGGGTGTGGTGGTGGTGTAAGAGGTGGTGTGGAGAATAGGTGGGTGGTCTAGGTGGTGGGTAGTGGTGGTCGATGTTGGTGGAGAGGAGTAGGGTGGAGTAGAGGAGGACGATGGAGGAGGAAGTGTAGGAGGAGGGTGAGGATCAGAGAGTGAAGAGGTGGTGGAGGAGGTAGGATGTGAGTACTTTGAGTGACAGAGGTGGTGGTGGTGGGTGAGTTGTGTGAAGAGGTTGACGTGGACGTGGTTGGATGTGTGTTGGTGGATGAAGACGTGGTGGATGTACAGGATGAGTTCTATGAGGGAGGTCCCGAAGTGTATTAGCATTAGGTATGGTGGATTGTATTGAGATTACCATGGATGATTACTATGATGACTAGAGTAGGAGTGACGAGGTAGGAGTACGATGGAGACAGGAGGAGGGGAGTGAGGTGACGATTATGTAGTTTGAGGACTGATAGTTCTATTTATGTTCTATGATGTGATGTACGATTTTGAAGTAAACGCAACCTAGACATTATGGACCCTGGATACACAGATCCTCTATATCGAAACCAAAACAAGTCCGACTCGAACGTTCACGTACCCATATGGTGCCAGGATGGTAGAAGCTCGCCGCTTCACACCCACAGAGGCCACCGGGTCGAATTCCCGGCGGGTGGGAAAATTTCGACCCTTTCCTTAACACCTTGTTGTCCTGTTCACCTAGCAGCCAAATACGTACCTGGGTGTTATGTGGACTGGTGATGGTCGCACCTTGGGGACAAGATTAAGGACTCACAATGGAAATAAGTTAGACGTCCACGATGACCACTGACTTTCTTGGGTTATCCGGTTGTCTAACCCTCCGGGGTTAAAAATCCGAAGGAAATCTTATCTTATCACATCACTTCAGAGGAAAAGGAATTTTCTTAGTTTCTATTTAATTTATTAATAATCATAATCATAACTTAAATTCACCTTCTCATATTTTGGCACTATGAGTTAGAATACCTTACCATTCCTATTAAGAACACCACAGTAACTGGGGTTAGTATTATACAAATGGCGCCTGAGTGAGTCACGAAATATAGTATAGGTACATGCACAAGGCGTTGCCTAAAAACTCTAACACATAATAGAATTCTTATGATAGGGATTCACTTACAATAAGTTCTCATACACTACAGAGGCCTTGCTCACTTGGCTTCACTTTCTCAAGAGCTTCTTAAAACCGCCTTCTCCAACCGAAGATAAGTACTTAGCAGTAAAGTTTCCGAAAATTCCTGGGATTATCTAGGGAGGCGAAATGGTGTTTAGAGGTGGATACTCCCGAACCCTTCCTGGACCTAGTAAGGTATGAACTGAACACTGTGAGGCTTTACACACCACTTTTGTCTCGGCGGAACAGGGGTTGAGCAGCCGCAAAACACTTACTTGGTTCTTGGCCAGGTCAGCCCCCACCAGCAGGGGTTGAGCAGCTCAAAACACTATACTGGTGCTTGGCCATCACCAGCACAGCAGGGGTCGACGCGCCTCAAAACACTTACTGGTGGCTTGGCCTAAGGTCACCAGCAGGGGTTGAGCAGCCAAAACACCTACTGTGCTTGGCCAGTCACCAGCAGGGGTTGAGCAGCTCAAAAAACCTACTGGTGCTTGGCCAGGTCACCCGCAGAGGGGTCGAGCAGCTCAAAACACCTACTGGTGCTTGGCCAGTCCACCAGCAGGGTTTGAGCAGCTTCCAAACACTTACTGGTGCTGCGCCAGGTCCACCAGCAGGGGTCGAGCAGCCAAAACACTTACTGGTGCTTGGCCAATGTCACCAGCAGGGGTTCGAGCAGCTCAAAACACCTACTGGACGCTTTGACCAAGGTCACAGCAGGGTTTGAGCAGCTCAAAACGCGCCTACTGGACTGGTGCTTTGGCCAGGTCACCAGCATGGGCGAGCAGCCTCAAAACACCTTACTGGTCTTGGCCAGGTTCACCCAGCATGGGTCCGTAGCCAGCTCAAAACACCTACTGATGCTTGGCAGGTCACCAGCAGGGGTTGAGCAGCTCAAAACACCGACTGGTTGCTTGGCCAGGTCACCAGCAGGGGTCGAGCAGTCCAAAACACCTACTGATGCTTGCCAGTCACCAGCATGGGTTTGAGCAGCTCAAACACCTTACTGGTTGCTTGGCCAGGTCACCAGCAGGGTCGAGTAGCTCTCAAAACAACCTACTTGGTGCTTGAACCAGGTTCACCAGCAGGGGTTGAGCACTCAAAACACCTACTGTTGCTTGGGCCAGGTCACCAGCAGGGGTCGAGCAGTCTCAAAACACCCTACTGGTGCTTGGCCAGGTCACCGCAGGGGTCGAGCAGCTCAAAACACCTACTGATGCTTGCCAGGTCACCACAAGGGTTTGAGGCAGCTCAAAACACCTACTGGTGCTTGGCCAGGTCACCAGCAGGGGGTCGTCAGCAGCTCACACACCTACTGGTGCTTGACCAGGTCACCAGAGCAGGGGTTAGCACTCAAAACACTACTGGTGCTTGGCCATGTCAACCAGCAGGGTCGAGCAGCTCAAAACAACCTACTGGTGCTTGGCCAGTCACCAGCAGGGGTCGAGCAGCTCAAAACACCTACTGATGCTTTTGGCCATGTCACCAGCAGGGGTTTGAGCAGCTCCAAAACACCTACTGGTGCTTGCCAGGTCACCAGGCAAGGGTTGAGCAGCTCAAAACACCTACTGGTTGCTGTGGCCAGTCACCAAGCAGGGGTTGAGCACTCAAAACACTTACTTGTGCATGGGCCAGGCACCAGCAGGGGTTGAGCAGCTCCAAACCTTACTGGTGCTTCTGGCCAGGTCACCAGCAGGGTTGAGCAGCTCAAAACACTTACTGGTGCTTTGCCAAGGTCACCAGCAGGGGCGAGCATCTCAAAACACTTACCTGGTGCATGGCAGGTCACAGCAGGGGGGTCGAGCAGCTCGAAACACTTACTGGTGCTTGGCCAGGTCCACCAGCAGGGGTTTGAGCTGCTCAAAACACCTACTGGTGCATTGGCCAGGTCATCCCCCAGCAGGGTTGAGCTGCTCAAACACCTACTGGTGCTTTGGCCCAGGTCACCAGCAGGGGTGAGCTGCTCAAAACACCTACGGTGCTTGGGCCAGGGTGCACCAGCAGGGTTGAGCAGCTCAAAACACCTACTGGTATCTTGGCCGGTCACCAGCAGGGGTCGAGCAGCTCAAAACAAACTACTGGTGCTTGGCCAGGTCACCAGCCGGGGTTGAGCAGCTCAAAACACCTACTGGTGCTTGGCGCCAGGTCACCAGCAGGGTTGACAGACTCAAAACACTTACTGGTGCATGAACCAGGTCCACCAGCAGGGTTGAGCAGCATCAAAACCACCTACTGGTGCTTGGCCAGGTCACCAGCAGGGTTGTGAGCAGCTCAAAACACCTACTGGTGCTATGGCCCGGTCACACAGTAGTTGACACAATTAAACACCTACTTAAATACAAACTGATAATACGACCAGATAATATTATAAAGTCGAGTAAATCCATTTTTAGCTACTAATGGAATTACTCCTGAATATCATATTAAGTGAATAGCAAAAATAACATGTTAAAGTATAACCTTAGTGATAAGAAACAGTACTTATAAGAACAAATTCAAATTCAATCAAAATTCAAATTCAAAGTTTATTCTCTATAAGGATAACAATGCTGAGTTTACAGAAATTTGGTTTATTGTGTGTTATACATGTAAGTAAAATGAGATTACAGAGTGTACCACTAGAACCAACCTAGCATGGTTAGGTAATACAGAGTGTACCACTAGAACACCCCCCCTAGCATGGCTAGTATTACGAGAGTGTACCACTAGAAACACTTAGCATGGCTAGCATTACAGATGTACCACTAGAACACCTAGCATGGATAGGCGTATTACAGAGTGTACCACTAAACACCTAGCATGGCTAGGCATATACAGAGTGTACCAACTAGAACACCTAGCATGGCTAGGTATTTACAGAGAGTACCACGTAGCAACACTTAGCCATGGCTAGCATTACAGAGTGAACCGACAAGAACACCAGCATGGCTTAGCCATA